>VNJW01006837.1:0-187339 GCA_008042615.1 Drosophila auraria
ATCTGTTGCACGCAGATCAAGTTTGTTTTAAAATTTGGCCACGCCCACTTCCGCCCCCGAAAAGCGTAAAAAACTTTATATAAGCTATAGTCGTAATTTTTAACTTAAAGTAAATAGATAAAATAAATAAGTAGGCATTTGCGGACGTTTTCTGAAAATTTGAGTAAAATCGGATGATAAACATGGAAGTTATTAAATAATAAAGTTTTCTGTCAATGCTTCTTCTTCTTCTGAGCCACAAAGGCAGTAGCGAAAAAAAGTGTTGCGTGCTTTCGAGCGCAGTATTAATTCGTAAGGCAGCTGCTTTCAGCTGCAGAATTTGTCTTTTTTGAACGTTGCTTAACATGTTTTTAGCAACATTTGTCTTCATTTGTCAACTTTTTGTTTTTTCCATGTTGATGTGTTATTTAATTTCACGCACAATACTGGGTACCGGGTATCTCACAGTCGGTGACACTCGACTGTAGCTTTCTCACTTGTTTTGTTCTCAACTTTGTGCTAGCGAGAGGGGTGCAAATTAGTCTCTAGCTGAAAAATGTCTTGCATATTGCCAAACAAATGTATGGCCTTCGTCTTTGGTTTAACCTATTCACTTGATTGAATAAAGGCACTATTAAGGGGGTTGAATGAACCTGATCAAAAGTGACCAACAGCCCAGTTTTCGATTTTTCATTTTTTTGGAATTAAAATAAAGCACACCGCCGTCCTGTCTCCATGGAGACTTGCAGCGTGTCAATCGAAGGGTAAGTTGGGTTAAGGGATACTCGAACTTGTACTCCCATGTGTGGCTGATTTGCACCATCATTAAAATCATCATCGTCAGCGTTTGTAATCTAATTTGCAGTCATCGTCATCCTCATCATCGTTGGGTTGAGGGTCCTGTCCAGCCTGCGTGTGTGTCCTTTTTGAAAAGTTTTACGCCGGCACTTCAATTTGAATGGGGTGGCTCTCTGCTAGGAAATACCATGCATATTGTATGGAGAGCCAATGGAGTGACCCAAACCCTAACTCAAACCCCTGACAATCTTGTTGAATGTCACTCCGAATAGATTTCGCCTTTGTGGGTTACTATGGTATACAATATATAGGGCCAACAATAGGGGGATCTAATGAAACGGGGTTATAAGAAAACGAAGGGGGTGCGTCTCGGTGGCGACAATTGAAATGAGCTGAGCCGAGGCCCAGGGTTTGGGTTAATAAAATGTTAAAGCCACTACAAGGCAAGTTATTTGATTGTTTGGTGAATCTAATTGGAAACTCAAGTCCCTGATTGCCTTATTCAAGTGGTTTGGGCTAGATTATTCAACTGTGAACTGGAATTTTTAAGAGATATATATAGCAGTTCCTCGAAATACAAGCCTAAAGTAATTTAATTCTAATGACTAGTTCTATAATTCTTAACAAACATTAACATGCTTTCATATTTGTCAAGTAAAAGTGCTACTGAAATCACTAGCGTTTTGAAATCTCTTAAAAATTACCATACAAAATGGAATAAAATAATAAAGTTTGCACTAAAATTGTGCCTTAAACATTTTATTGCATACTTTTAGACATATTTTAAAGTGATTTTAAAGCCCTTGTGATTTTCAGGGGCACCCCTGTCTGCAATCTAATGTTTTTTGGGTATTTCTCTTATTTAAAAGACAAAAGTAATTTAGTTATTAGGAGTAGTTCTTGAGTTCTTGATTATTGATAAGTATAAGTGCTACAGAAATCACTAGTTATTAAATCTCTTAAAAAATTGAATCTAAGACTAGCCTACAAAATAAGAAATTATTTAAATTTGCACTAAACTTGGTGCCTTAAACTTTTTATTGCATACTTTTAGACATATTTTAAAATGATTTCAAAACCCTAATGATTTTCGAGGGCACCCCTGTCCCCAATCGAATGTATTTTGAGTATCTCTCTCATTTAAAATTTGTTTTTATTGTACAGAATTGAGTTAGTGGATAGTTTAAATTAGTAACATATAATTAGAGTAATTCTAGGGGGAGACTGCTGCTACGGCTTCTGCTTCTGCTCTTGCTCTTGCTCTTGCTTTTTTGTTCTTAAGGTTTACGAATGATGACTGAGCCCGTGTGTGGAGTGTGTGGAATGGGTGCTGCGGAGGCAGGGTGTAATATGTAAGCCCCATTTGAAGAAGAATGTATGTAGCGTATATATTTATAGATATATTTCCTATGGCGAACAGAATTGCCTCATCTCCGCTAAAGAGCAGGGATCCTTGCAGCACTGATCGGCGACATTGAAGAACTCCCGCTTCTTGCGCTTCCCAAAACTGCCGGCTGTGGAATATAAACTGTGATTAGAATCGGTATTCAGTTGGAAGATGAACTTCATTACACTCACGATAGACATCTCTGTAGGAGAGTGTGTTGCCCTGGCACATCAGCTGGATGATGTCGGTCAAGTCGGTGGAGCAGATGCGCCGTCTTGTCTGGTCTGTGGGATCTGGACTGGGCGCCACCACGGGAACGGCCCCCACCTGGGGCACCCAACTGCTCATCAGGGTCAGCACGGCGACGAGGGTGGTCAGCAGGAGCAGAAGTCTGGTTGTTGGCACTGCGGGAATCATCTAAAAAAAGATTGTAAAGGTAATTAGAAATCATTTTGTTACAATTTTAGTTGAGTTTGTAATTTGTTAAAAATAAATTTTGAGATTTGTTTAACTTCTTAACTCTTTAACCCTTTAACTGTTTAACTCTTAACCTCTTTAACTCGTTAACTCTTGAACTTTTTAACTCTTTTACCTATTACAACTTTTTATACTTTATTTCTTTAACACTTTTAATTCGTTAACTCTTTATTCGTAAACTCTTTAGCTCTTGATCTCTTCAAATCTAACTCTCGTTATCTGTTCTTTATAACTCTTTAACTTTATAATCCCTAAAATCTGTTAAACCTTTATAGGACGACTGGTATAAATGTAGTACCTTGAAGCGTTCCTTATATTTTTTTAGAAAAATATATTAAATAGGTATCTTTAATCTTTAATATAGCAACTTAATTCTTAAGAATCATGACATATTTCCTCTTTTTGTCTTTTGTAAATATATCTTTTCTTTCCAAAAAACATTTTTGTTGGATTTATGAGATACCTAAAAGTAAAGTACTTTCTTAGGCTTTGCTGGTCTTAGGTTAATATTTTGAATTTACTTATATAAGGTAAAGCCAGTTTAAATAATTTAAATCCTTGTAAAGGGTTGGTCCTGAGAATGTAATTCTTGACTCCCTAATAAGACTTTAGTTTAATATAGAAATCTGTAAGTTTGTAAAATATCAAGCTAGAAAAATGACACCAAAGTACCTTGTAAAAAAAAATTCCATGTAATCTGAAGAGTTAGGTCAAGTCTTTTCCTATTACTAAATGCTTTTATAGGAATAATTTTCCATATATGCTGGAATTAACAGTTTCAAACTATATTTATTTAAAGAGTCACTTGTAAGATCACTTGTAAGAAGAATCACCTACGAGATAGGATCAGCTGTAAGAAGAATCCCTTTTAGAAGAGAATCAGCTCTAGGAAGAATCACCTATAAGAAAAGACCACCACTAAGAACGGATCACCTATAGGAAGGGATAAACTCTAAGAAGAATCACCTATAAGAAAAGATCACCTATAAGAAAGGATCACCTATAAGTAGGATCACCTATAAGAAGCATCACCTCTAAGAACTAAGAACTAAGAACTTTCTACTAAGAATTTAGATTCCCTCGAACGTGGATGATAATAACTCCATCCCCTAACCAATGCCTCTATTGCGATCACTTATAAGAAGAATCGCCTGAGGGCAAGAATCACCTATAATATATCATCTCTAAGCAAAGCGTTCTACTAAGAATTTAGAATTCCTCGAACCTGGATGATAATAACTCCATTCCCTAACTAATGCCTCTCTTCCGCCTTCCCCACACGCGATGTCTGGGGGCTCTTGGTCGGCGGGGCGGCTGTTATCAGCGTCAAATATTATTGTATTTTCCATTCCCAGATGCCATTCGATTCTGTTATTGTTTGCGTCTGGGGCAGGAAATATTTACATAAACTTCAGTTGTGTTTAAAAATAAACTCGCTGCTAGCTGCTTATCATTTGGAACATGAGTTCTTTTTATACACACAATCAGAAGTCGTCGGCGGAGTGTAGCTGCCGCTGCCCCATGTGGCTGGCTTTGTTTGTGTTATTGTTTGTCTTTGCGACTCGCCTCTCCTTAGGAAACTCGGTTTCCAGCCACACTCTATATATAGTATGTGGTTCAATGTTTTTCCACTTTCGCTTTTGCTTTTGCTCTTGCTGGCTCTAGCCAAGTGATATAAACACTGAATCCAATGGCTCTATTTATAGATCTTGAAATACCACTGCCTAGATTTCGGTCAGTTTGTTATTACATGCCCCTGGGAAAGAACTCTAATTAATGAAGTTTTCAATGCAATATCATAGCGCCATAAAAGCTATACCTGCTCCTAGAAAGTATAAGAATTTATATTGAGACTTGGTTTATAGGACAGACCTCTTTAATAGCTTTCCCCCCTCTTTAGTAGTTTTCCCCCTGGAAAAGAACTCTAATTAATGAAGTTTTTAATGCAGTATCATAGTACCATAAAAGCTATAGAGTTCTTTATACCTGAGCCTAGAAACTTGAAGGGTTTTATTGTATTAAGGCTTTGTTTATAGGAAAGACCTCTAACAAACCTGATAAGGAATTGCTTACCCCCTGGGAAATAACTCTAATTAATGAAGTATTTAATGCAGTATCATAGCACCATTAAAGCTATACCTGCTCCCAGTAACTCAAAGGATTTTACTTCTATTGAGGCTTTTTTTTATAGGAAAGACCTCTATAATGTATAGCTCAATAGCTTAATTTGAAAAACAAACCTGATAAGAAATTGCTTACCGTGAACCTAATTTCGAATCTTTGAGTATTTCTTGAGTTATTTTAATATTTCTGCAAGTATACTTTGGGGGGGGGGGCTTACACCGATTTTACTCCGATACCTAATCTTTTCTTTGGAACCATGACTAAACCTAATCTTGGTAAATTCTGGAATCTGTTTTATATGTACTTACATTGGCATACTGTTTTCTCGGTGCTTTTATTGAAGATATATATGGTTTCCTTTGTAGTCCTCGATGTGTACGGGATCAAGGCCTTTGATATATGCGTGTTGTGGGTATACGTGGTTTATATAGCGTTTATATTGCGTGTATATTTTGATATTTTGCTGTATATAGCTTAGTGTGTGTGTGTAGTATGTATCTAGTTTTGTGCGCTCCGTCTTTAGGGTTCTATCGGATTATCACTTGCTTTTAAGGAACTTTCTTTTTTGCTAATTTGCAGATTTTCTTTTGCGATCACACAGTTTCAAAATCACAATCAATTGACGAAAAAACAAAACAAAACGACTAAAAATACGCTGGTTCCTTTCTCGTCCTTCGTCCTGGGTTACGGTTAAAGTTTTCTTTTTTTTTTTTTAGGTGGGTTTATAGGATTGTAAGTTCTTGTTTTTTTGGTTTGGAGTTTTAGGTTAGGTGCTTTTGTGTTTTTTTTTTTTTTGTGGGATATTGTTTTGGAGTTTTGGCTGGTACGTGCACAAAAAAAAAAGAAAGGCAAATCGATTACAGATCGATTAGGGTCCTCTCGCTATCGATAAACGAGTGATGGCGGCGAGCGTCGGCTGCTGAGTATCCTACGGCTGCTGCGTATCCTGCTGCTGCGGCTGCTGCTGCTGCGTTTTCTGCTGCTGCGGCCGTTACTAGTTGGTGCATCGCGCGACGTGTTGTGGCAGGAGCAGAGGAGTCGCAGGAGAGACAAAGCGAGAGAGAGAGAGACTGTGGGTGCGAATCTTAATAGCGGTAATCCGCCCGACGTTGCGACTGGCTTGGAATTGGAAACGCTTTTGGGAAGCTGGAAGCTGGATGCTGGAACGTAAAGCTGCCGTTTCTTTGCAGAGTCGAGTATCTCTCCCGAGATCTCGCTCGCTCTCGCTCTAGCCTCTCACTCTAGCTCTCACTCTCACTCTTTTCTTTCACCGCTGCGCTGCGGCGCTGCTCTGCTTCTGCTGCTGCGCTTGCTCTGTTCGTCCTTGTTGTTGTTTCTGCGATCTGCGAGAGCGGATTTGCCGTTACTCGCCTCTCTCCCCCCCCGAGTGTTTGCCCGTGCTTGTGGGTGTGCCTATTTTTAGCCACCAGTGGGGTCTATAATTAGAGGGCCTGCTGCTGCCGATGCCGCTGGTGCCGATCTTGTGGTTTTTGTTGTTGCTAGCTCCCCCTTTCTTGCGCTGCACTTTGCGAATTAGCAAACTCTGCGATTCGCGGACTTGCGAACTCTTCTCGCTCGGCAGAACGTTCTTCGTTGCTTCACAGCCGAATGGAAAAAGAACCGTTGCCGCGACGCCAGCGCAGCTCGAAGCCCCAAGCGGCGCTTCAGTTAATGCGAGCGTGCGAGCGAGGCGGCGCCAGTGCGAGTGGGCCAGTGCGCCCCCCTTGCGAGTGTGAGCGAGTGCACCAGTGTGCGTCACTGCCGCCTGTGCGTGTGTGTCTGTGTGCCACACTGCAGCTGGGTGGGTGCGTGTGTGCGAGCGAGTGGCCAGCACGTGGACTGCAGGTGAAGCGGGAGCGAACGGGACGGGGACAGTGGCTGTGACAGAGCGGCCGAAGCAAAGTCCAGCCGTGTCTTGCGAAAAAGGAACGAACGTAAAAAACGTAAACGCAAACGCAAACAAATGCTTAAAATTAAACAATTTGCCGGCCATGACACATTCAATCAACTTTGGGTCACCGTGGGGCCGAGTGTTTGCGGGTGCGTGGGTGTTTGGGAACGTTAATACAGGCCAACACGTCTATAACGGCACCTATCTCGAAGACGCTCTCACAGCTGCTTCTTCTTCTCATTCTTCTTAGCAAAGAAAGTGATTACAGTTATGACACTTAGATTGCCTATTAACTTGATCTTATGATATTGATATTTCAAAGAAAGATCTTAAAAACCAAGTTGGTGAATTTGAAATCTTCAAAACTATGGAACTAAAGCAACTCTACAATTCAAATCTCAAAGAAAATGGGTTTGATTTATAAGTACTACTAATAAAAGCCAAATCGGTCCAAGATGTTTGGATGCTATCTTTTCCCGGATTTTATGATCTGATATGATGATCATAAAATCCGGGAAATATGCCCTTTTCTACAATCACAAGACAAGAATTTTGAGGCAGTGGTGCCCACAGCCCTAACTCGCGAGAGAGCAAATTTCTCTGTCCAGTCTCTGCCGGCACAGAGAGTATGCAGAGTATGCACAAAAAACCAGGGCTGTCAAACTGTAATTTTGTAGGTAAATATAACTTTTTTAGCGTTAAATAGCTTTTTGTTTTTGTTACTGCTTTTTAAATGGAATATTAAACAAAATTTGGAGATATTTTTTATTATTTCTAACTTGCACAAAAGCAATTTTAACATGCTAAGCCTGAGCTTAAAAAATACTAAGGCCGAAATCAAACTTATAGTTAATAAAAAGTATTTAAGTTAAAAACGAAATCTGAGGGTATATCAAACCAAAATTAATATCAAACCCGATTTTATTCACTCAAAATTTAAGCCCAAAACAAAAATGTTTAGAATAAAAAATTTAAGACCAGAAAATTCTATAGAAATTAAAAAAAAAGGTCTCCTTTCTTGCAAATTACAATGTTCTTAGTTAGGAAAGTCAAACTGTATAAACCATACAATGGAATAATCATATTAATACGATCGCCTTTGAACAAGGCACACACAAACATCGCCTGCACACACTCGAGCAGCTGGTCACTTTCGTGTGTGTTTGCTGCGTGTGCAGCACACACCGACGAAATCAATTACAACAACAGCATCTCGGCATCAAGCATCATCAGCAGCAGCAACAACAACAATAATAATAATAGCAACAATAAGATCAGCAACTAGAGTAAATCCATCAGTGGACAGGCAGCAGCATCCACGCTCTATATGCACTCGTTGATGTTCATTTTCCTTATTAACGGTAACGACAAAGTTCAGCTTTCGGGATCGCTCCAAAAACTATATATTCCGCACATTCTAAAACATATTTCCGCGGCCACTTGCCCTCAATTTAACAATTATAATTGATTATTGTTAAATTAATTGCAATTGTTCAATTGAAATAACCCGTTAAGAAGGCACTCTATTTTTTTCGTAAACTTATTATTTGCAAACATGCAACGTGATGATGTTCCAGCTATCTTTCTGTCGGTCTTGATTCTTTTTTTAATAATTTTATTGTTCCCAGAGCTTCATCTTACAAAAACAAAGCCATTGAGAGCTGGCGCCATAGAGTCGGGGGCAAAAAGTATCAGATCGTGCGCTCTTAGGATTACACAAACACAAAATATACACAATGCGCGGTAGGATAGCGTTTGATCAGCGAAACTGGCAAACACAAGTGAAATTTGATCTTGGCCAAATCTTTTTATAATGCTTACGTTGGCCTTAGGAGAATGTTATTATAACGAAACTGAATCGAAGGCTGGTTTCCTAAGAGTTAACCGAAATACTGACAGGGATGCCACAGAAATCGCTGCGGGGTTTGAGAATATCTTAAGGATTTTTCTTAAAAAAAGTGAATAACAAATTTAAAATGAATTTGGAACTTTAAATATATAACTCAATACCTTTTAAAATGATTTTAAGTCAGCAGTGCCCACAACCCTGACTTGCGGGTCAGCTAATTTCTTTGCCCGGCCTCTGCCGACACACGGACACGCAATTTGTAATTTTGTGATTTAAATAACGATTGAGAGTCATAGATATTTTTATTTAGATATTTAATTCTTATATTTAGCTAATTCGTTATATTTTTTACTAAAATAAAATTCTAACAACTTAATTTATTGCCAAAATCTATCAAAATTGCTGTGACATTCCGTTACTAGTATCTGACCAGGGTTGCCACCGTATTTAGGAATGATTTCAAGTCACATAAAGTATGTAAATATTTTCAAAATCACTTAAACTCCCTCAGAGGTGCCTCCCGATGGGCTTGCCTTATTACGTTCTGAGATTTCAAGATGAGTTTTCCAAAACAGAACACAAAGTCCCCAAGCCCGTTCCCTATATGTTTGTATACGCCCCGAGATATACCCTACATACGGACACGCTGCGGGGTCTTGGGCTCGGCTTGGCTTATAGATAATGTGCGGCGATAAGCTTGTTGATGTTTTTGTTGCTGCCGCCGCTGGCGCTGCCGTGACTGCGACTGCAGTCCGAAGAAGAACGGAAGCCAATGGGACAGGCCCAGCTGACACAGCTTCGGAGACGGGGGCGTTACGCGCTCCGTCCGTCTGTCCGTCCGCTTGTCCGGCTGTCCGTCAGTGAAAAAACCGTAAACAACGACAACGTGAATTCGTCGTGATCTAGTTTCGATTCAAAATAAAATATCCCTATTTTTAGCATTAATCTCGCTCTCCGCCGAGGAAAACAACAGAGATTGAGAGAAATAGAGAGAGACAGAGTGAGAGAGAGCGAGAAAGAGGCGCAGAGGGAGAGGCCGCTTGTTCTAAGTCATCGTTCCGAGATAAGCCAAGGCTTGTACTGAGAACAATAATAAACAATAATAGAGTATATGCAGTTAACAAAATATTTGAGTTTTGGTACCCAAAAATCCGTAATATTAATTGGTAAATATTAGATATCAGATCAAGAAATAATTATAGTTTTTAGGTTCCTTAAAAATGTGGTCAAAACTACTCTACAAACTTAATACCGAACTTTGTATCTCAAAAATTGTATTGCATACTTTTAGGCGTTTTTCTTTTTAAGGATTTCAAAACCCTAGTAATTTTTGTGTTATTAAATTCAAATCAATTGAACCTACATATGTCCAAGAGTACCAGCTGGTTAATTTTAAATCTATTAAGATCTGAAGATGCTATCGTATAAGAATATAAAAACCTGGAAATATGGCCTTTTCTACAATCACAAGATAAGCGTTTTTAAGAGTAATTCAACAAGTATTCTGCTATCCCTTTAAAGATACAAACTGTACACTGAATTATACTATATTGCCTACTCTTAAGTGTTTTTTTTTTAAAGATTTGAAAACCCTAGTGATTTCTGTGGTAAAAATTTTAAATCAATTAAAAATATGTCCAAAAGTATGCAATAAAATAGTTTCGAACCCAACTTTTTTAATTTAATTTTACTTTCACATACTTTTGGACTCTTTTTTAATTGGTTTTAAATCTAAATCGAATTCGGTGGCATTCCTGAAAATGCTAAACCTAATGATAAATACAAGAGAACTATAGAAAATGTTTAAAAATAATATATACATATAAATATGTATATGGGGTTCTAGGGATATGACTTCGAATATTGATAATATTAATATAATTTGTATATCCCTGGAACCCCAAATACATGTTACCTTGAAAAAAAGTAGAAAAAAATTAAAACGCTAGAATTATATAGAGAAATATAGGAAAAATATATAGAAAAATATATTAAGAAATAATAGAGATAAGTTCCAAAAGAAACTATAAGAACTTTGGACTTCAAAGGGGACATATCTTGATAAATTATAAAACTTGAGGCTTTATATTGAAATCAATAAAAACTGCTATCAAGAATCCGAATTCTTTGGCTAAATTTAATGGAAATTTTAATGGAAATAAATCGATCGAATCTTCTGGATGATATTATTATTTTTTACGGTGTGATTCTGTCATCTGTTGTTTTGGGAGAGACCAAGAAGTCGCGAAGTCGAGAAGGCGAGCAGACAGGGGCAGATTGTTGTTGGTTGGTTCGTTCGTTGGTTGGATTGGACGAAGTGCCTCCGGCGAGATAGGGGGCGGTGGTGAAGGAAGCTCGGCGCCATGAGCAATACGCAACGCGGTCCAGAGTCCAAGGTGGGAAGTCCCACACGGGAGGCGCGCTACGTCAGGGTCAACGAATCGAATCGAGTCAAATCGGCTTGGATCGATAACAGATGGGTGAATGAATCGATAGGCAGGGTCCAGATGGCACAAATATTACTTAAAATAAAATAAAACTTAAGGAAAGAGTATAAAAACCGAATTAAGAATTATTTAGGACATCTTAATAATAATCGATAAATTAAAGAAACTTGCTCGATTTGTTCGATATATGCCGATGACTAATCAATGCTCCCGATGACAAGTCATCGGCGACTGTGCGCGCTGGGAAAACAAGAGCAGGCTCTTGGTTTTTTCCTCTAGCCAGAGACCGAGATAAGCGGCCTGTGGGAGGCGCCACAAATCTGTCCACTCGTCGCCCCCACCACCAGCCCCCGACGAGGGGGCGGCCCAGGAGCGATCGAGCGAATATTGTTTACTTGTGCTAAAATTGGATCTCCATTGATTGACATGACATGACGGCACGGCAATCAGCAGTCCATCTATATGGCGGTGGTGGTGGCTATGGCTATAGCCCAGAGCCCAGGCCGAGTCCCAGAACCCGAAGCTATAGCTCAGACGCAGATTATTGACCCAGAAGCGTGGAGGAGGTGCCTCAGCCTCAGCCCCAGTCTCAGTCGCAGTCTCGCTCTGGTGTTTGTTGTTGATACCAAAAGCCTAGACGACATCGACATCGGCGACAACAGTCTGCAATCGTAATATATATGCAACAAATAGCAACAACAATTCCAACAATTGCCATTCTAGCGAACTGAACTTTGCAATTCAGTTGAAAGAGTCTTGGGACTAACGTTAGCTTTTCACTCCAGAAGTTCTAAGAAAGGAGGCCTATTTTTTTTTTAATTATAATAATATCTTAATAGTAAAATTATAATATACTGGGTTTATAAACAGACTCGAATACGTGTATTTATATTGACAGATGAGATGCCAGATCTGTAAAATGAACATTTTTATCTGTTTATTAAACAGAAATATATATTGGGTTTAATATAGTGCGAATTTATGCATCTAAAACATAAAATGATGTGGCGCCATAAGCTGAACTGTGTTTAATAAACGCTGAATAAGTTTATTATTTTACAGGTCTGGCATCTCATCTGTCAACGTAATACCTTTGCAAAGGGCACTCTTTTCCATTTTCAAAACCCCAAATAAAAAGAATTAGGAAAGCTTTCTACATCAGCTTTTAAAAAGAAAAGAAATAAAATCAAACTCCTTAAGACCTTCGCCTTTTAGCACGAAAAAAGTAAAACAACCTCATAAAGGTGGCTATTGTTGCATATGTATAAAGTATAGTATATAAGGTAAATTATTTAAAGTAAATTATATATAGTATAAAGTATAATATATAGTATAAAGTATAATATATAGTATTATTTATTAAGTACCGCAAAGCACCACCTTTGACATATTTATTTGTTTCAGAAAAACAAGAAATAAAGTTGTTATTTAAGTTGAAAGCTGATTAAAGTCGTTCTTGTTTCCAAGAATTTATATCAGCAAAAGTCTTGTTATTCTTTCGCGCCAAAATCGTAAACAATAAGTCAAATAACAAAATTTGTGTATTTTTAGACCAAATATGGTCAATATGAATAAACAACAGTAAGAACTTTTAAAATTTTGTATTTTTATGAGAGTTTCAACCCCTTAGGGAACACTTCTTGTGTTTTAATTAGGATTTCAGCTAAGTTAAAAAGAAGACAAATAAAGGTAATAATTTCTTGGGGGGATAAATAAATAAATAAGTAGATAAATATGTAAATAAATTTAAAAAAAATAAATAAAATAAAATAAATATATAAGTAAATAGTAAATTAATAAATAAATAAAAACATACATCAATTAAAAAATCTATAATTAAATAAATAAATAAGCGAATAAATAAATAAATAAATATATGAATAAATAAATGAATAAGTAAATAAAAAAATCTCTAAATACATTATTTAATAAGTGAATAATCGAATAAATAAATAAAGTAATTAATAAATAAATGAATAGGTAAATAAAAAAAATCTATAAATAAATATATAAGTAAATAAAAAATCTTTAAATAAATTATTTAATAAGTGAATAAACGAATAAATAAATGAATAAATAAATAAATATATGAATAAATAAATGAATAAGCAAATAAAAAAAAACTATAAATAAATATATAAGTAAATAAAAAAATCTTTAAATAAATTAAAAAATAAATTATAAAATTAAAGAATAAATGAATAAATAAATTAATAAATAGGTGAATAAATAAATGAATAAGTAAATTGATAAATATTGAAGGGTTGAAGTGGTCTAGCTAAGTCGAGGTTATAATCGGCTTAAATTCTCAGTAAATCAAGACTCGATTATATGACAATATATATAAATAAATAAATAAATACACTTATAAATAAATAAATGTATAAATAAGTAAATAAATAGCTACGCAAGTATAGAAATATATAATTAAATAAATAAATGACTGTGCCCTGATGATAATAGGGTCCTGAGCTAAACATTAGTTCGGGAATGCTCTACATTTATGAAAATGTTATTAATAAATATTAAATAATAAAAAAATTAGTACGAATTTGGATCGTAGATTATTGCTTTTTAACGAATAACCTTCAAACAAATAACCTTTTTATTCAATAAGCCTAGCACATCGAGGACTCATTAGTAATAAAAGCTAACTAAATAAAAAATGTAAAGGAGTTATTAGTAATAATACCCAACTAAAGGCATCAAGAGGAGCCATTAGGGAGTGCCTTATCATCATCATTTATCCCAATTTAATAGACAAATTATGCTTTTAAATTATTCCGAGCGCTTCCCAGTGATTTACCAATTATTTCACTCAAGTATTCAAGTATTCCTTCTTGTTTTCCCCCGCTTTATGTTTCGTTCTAATGGGATTCATGGGTCTTGTGCTGCTTTTTTTCTGAGGGTCTCTCTCTCTCTATTTTTGGGCAGCACACACCTTTGCATATTATTCCCATTTCCACTCGCATTTAAATATTCAAGAATCTTCTGTGTATTCCCTCTTTTTCTTGTATTTTTTGCTGTCACGAAATTATCGCCCGATGTCAATAAACTGTCGCCGAACGACCCCAAAAATAAGAACAACACGTCGTTGCCGGGGGATGGCTTTGGTGTAGATTTTGGGGGTGGTGTGGCGTTTGGGGGCGTTGCAGAAAAAAACAAAAAAAGCAAAAAAAAGCCAAGAGCAAAGAGCAACAATCGAGAGAAAAGGCAGTCAGCGAGCGGGCATAGACACACATTTTTTCGGGCTCTGCTCCTCCATGTGGCCTTCAGTGTTGGGTGGTGGGTGGTGGGTGGTGGCGTTGCCAGCTGCCAATGAACTGCAATCGGTTAAGAGGGCCTCAAGGTCAACGTCTGGCACACTCGCCTGTGCCTGAACTTGAATTCAACCTGAACCTGAACATGAACCTGAACCTGAGACCGCCTAAAATGGACCTTGAAGCCAGTTTAGTGGCAGAGTGCAAGTTGATTCCTAACTAAGAATTACCCAATCAGCCGGCGAGCTAAAAGCCAATAAAATATATTTTCGAAATGCATAAATTTAACACATTTAAAGGCATTAAGTGGCAAGAGCAATGAGCTTTGTTCCCAAAATGATTAAATTATGTTCTTTGTATTTATTATTTGTATAATTTGTTGTACGCTGTGAATTAATTACAAAGAAAGCCAAGCTAAAGGATAAAAATTAGCCATGGCTTCCTAGGTTATTGGCTATTTATTAAATATATTTATTAATTATTAAAAATAAGAAATTATAATAATATACAGATATTATTTCAAGAGATGAAAATATATTTTCGAAATGCATAAAGGCATTAAGTGGCAAGACCAATGAGCTTTGTTCCCAAAATTATTAAATACTATACTGTAGTTATTATTTGTTTAATTTATTTGTAAATTTATAAAGAAAGACAAGCTGAAGAATAAGTATTCGCCATGGCTACTGAGGCTTTTAAATATTAAACTATTTAATATATTAAATAGTTATTAAGATAAATAGGAAATAATAATAAAAATTCAGATATTGTTCCAAGGGATGTTAATATATTTTCTAAGTGCACATATTTAACACATTTTAAAAACATTAAACCAAGCCCAATGTGCTTTTTTCCCACAATTTTCTTATACCGTACTATACCATATTTACTTAATTGTTTAATCGCTTTGATCGATGTATTCTTTATTCAATTCTATTTAGTATTTATTATTTTTCAAAAAATAGGAAATAAAAATAAGATTTTGATATTATTTCAAGTCCCCAAAGTATATCTTAATAATAAATTACTCTTAAAATAAGCTTTTAAATTAAAATATTAAAGTTATTTGTTTATGTGTGGCTACGTCACCCGTAACTTTAAGACAATAACCAAGAATTCACTATACTAAGCTAACAACTATTTTTTTATCAGTTTCAATTACTTTTACTTAATAAATAATTTAATTAACTACCATATTTAATAGTTTACACATTATAATATTTATTGTATTAATTTCCGTTGCTAAAATCCAATTAATAAAGCGGAAAACTTAATAAGAAAGCTAATTAAATGTTATATTTAATAATTATATTTATTGCACTAATTGCTGCGACTAAAATCCCATGATTAACACTTACAAAGTATTGACTAACTATTTGTTTTTAAATCGGAATTACTTTTACCTAATAACTTAACTATTTAATTACAAAATTCAATAGTTTATACAATTTAATATTTATTGTAGTAATTGCTGTAACTTAAAACCCATTAATAAAATGGAAAACAGAATAAATAAGCTAATTAAATGTAATATTTAACAAATATATTTAGTAAACTAATTGCTGCGACTAAAATCCCATGATTAACACTTAGTAAGTATTAACTAACTATTTGTATTTAAATCGGAATTACTTTTACCTAATAACTAAACTATTTAATTACAAAATTCAATAGTAGATAGAATAAATGAGCCAATTAATTGTAATATTTAACAATTATATTAGTGCACTAATTGCTGCGACTAAAATCCCATGATTAACACTTACTAAGTAAGCTGAAAAAAAAACTATTTGTTTACGCCAACTATTTCAAGGTTCGGTTGGTCAATGAAATGAGGAACCACTGACCCACAAAGCCCAGTTGCCAGTACCGACCGCGTAGAGTCATCTCTAATCTCCCAGACCCGTACCCGGACTCCTACGTATTCGTTCCGAATCGGAATCGGAATCGGTGGCCGGTGGTCGGGATTTCGTTATCGGGGAGTTGGGGATCCTGTCTGCACTCCGTCTGGCCTGCTGGCGGCGACCTTGGGCAACCCCTCTCGAGCCCCGAATGCCGGGGACATTGCACCCCCGAATCGAATGGTGTGCGTGTGTGTGTGTGAGAGTGTACCGATGACCTTTCACCCCGCGGCAAGTCGAGCTTTTCCATTTTCCATTTGCCATTTCCCATGAAACCGAGAAGCCGAGACAGAAGCTGTAACTGAAACCGAAACTGAAACAGAAGTCGGCAGCGGAATCACTTGGACGGCGCGTGGTCCCCCGACTTGTAAACAGAATCGTGTTTACTATAATGCCACACTTCCACTATATGCCACAGATGGGGTCAGAAAAAAATAGCACTGATTAAGAATTTTCGATGTAATTTTAATTTAATTAATTAGTAATTTCCATAATGTTTATGATTTTACTTATAATTTTTCTTTTTTATGTTTATAAATTATTTACAGAGTACAAGCTTTTATAGCCTATGACAATTTTTATTATATTTTCCTATAAATTCCTTAATTTAGTCAAAGGTCTCTGCTTTTGAATTGCTTCCATTTCTCAATAATTTAAAATGGTTTTAATACTTAATACGATTTTTTTTTAACTTACTTTTAGTGCAATTTTCTTCTGAACTTTAAGTTATATTCAATTTACAATTATAAATAAATTTTTTACTATAAGCCAATCAAAAGGCCTGAATCTTACATCTGTTTGGAAAGATTGCCATCATTCTTTGTCAGCAATTATTATTTAATATTTACAAGATTGCTAGAACTCATTGTGAATTATATAAATATAAGCGCTCTTATAGTAGAGCTGGAAAATAAATAAAGTAAGTCGATTAACATTGCTGTCTGTGATTATACATCTGTTTCCGAAGATAATCACCATTATTCATGGGCAACCATAGCTGAACATTCTTAAGATTTCTAGAACCGGTTGGGAATTTTATATATTTGTTGATATATGAGCTTTTAAAGGCGGATATACAGCTCTATTCGAAAAAGCCACCATTCCTAATGAGCAACCATGAGTTCCTGACGACTTCCTCATGATTGCTAGAACCAATTGGAAATTATATGAGAGCTTAATGACACCCATTAAATAACCATATAATTACGTTGCGATATCCCAAAACAAATCAATATATTATTATAGTTTCTCCAGTCCTATTGGCTTGACCGCAACTGTTGACACCCAAGTACTAAGGGTGAGTAGTACGATTAGGAGTGCGATTTCAAAATAAATCATTAACCGCATTTCAATCATCTTCATCAATTAATCATTGACCAAAAATAAAACGAAAACGAATAAAAACGAGATTTGAAATTGAAAACAAACAAAAATGTGACCCATACACATAAATGGCGCTGAATAGGACCGACTGAATCAAAATACTAGGTAGCATCCGACACCTACACACACACCCCCGATCTTGTCGCTCTCTGCATGCATATTTTATATAATTATAGGCGACGATTGTAAACAATTGTACAAATAGTCGCAATAACAATTAAAATTGATTTGCCCGCGATTAGCGCTCGCTCGGAGATTTCGCAATTCCCGAGAATCCATCGGGGAGCGGCGGGGCGAGCAGCGAGCGAGAGGAGCGAAGGAGCACAAGGGTATCGGTGGCTATAGCTGCAGCTTTGGCTGTATCTGATCTGGGTGACCCGCTTCCAGTCCCAGCAGCAATCTGGCCGATTTCCCACGTGGCCACTATGGTGTGTTCAGTGTGTGACCCCGGACGATCAAGACCCTATTTGAATTGTATCTCATGAATTGCCATCCCATCTTATCTATCAAAAAATTACTCCAAAACGAATGCTTAAATTGGGGCTTTTATTAAAAACTTTTTAAAGATTGTTCCCAAGGATTTTCTTTCATTTTCTTACTAATTTCAACAAGCATTTAAGCAAAGCAGTAACGCTTGCGCGTTTCTATTCAGACTTAGCAGTGGTTGCAACGCTGTCACTGTTACTTTATTTCTGTCATTTTCCCGCTGTTAATTTAGCGCCTCTAGTTTTTCGAATTCCAACTGCTACCTTAAAGTTGCAAGTAATGGCTGCCAGGAGCGCTTGTTTTCAGGTGGCCTAAAGAGGGCGCTAGTGTTTATGGTTTGCGTCCATGATAGCTTTCGTGATAGCTATCGATAACAAACTAAGATTATCAAAAATGTTATTGATTTGATAACCTAACCTATCAAGAAGAGGAGGCGCCACATCAAATCAAATTTTTTTATGAAGTAACGGTCAAAAGCTACAGCTTGTATTTTCCTTTATAAAATTGGATGCGTTTTATTTTCCATTTATAGTTAGCACTATATATGTAAACTTGCCTATTATAATTTCCCTTTATAAGCATTTCTAGCGCAAGACATTTCGATACCGATACCGGTTCAAAGCCGATTATTTATACAGCTCCTAATGTATCATGAGCTCTCATATGATGTCAAACTTGAACACTGATCAGTGATGATGTTATCCAAGCAAACACGGTAATTAAATATTTAGTTATTTAGTTACACTTTTATGTTCGGCACCATCGGAATTATGCCATCAAACGGCAATCTCCTGTTAACTTCAACATGGCAGCACGACGTCGGCAGAAAAAATGTTTGAGAGAAAAAAAGACACCAACACGCTGTTGTTGACTTACGTAAAATTTTCAAATCGCTACGTTTTTGTTTACCTACGTCCAAAATCGTTACGTATTGTTCACTTACGTGGTTTGGTTACATCTCGTTCATTTGGTATGACCAGTTGCCGTGGTGGAGAAAATAGCTAAAAACTTACGTCGTGGTTCACTTACGTGGTTTGCTTACGTCTCTTTCGACCAGTGTGACCAGTGCGCCGTAGAGTAGAAAATCCGCTCCTCGGCAAACGAACTCCGGCCGAAAATACAGCAACACCCGACGGGCACACTGTGCAACAACACCAACAATTCGGTAAATTAAAACAAAAATAGTAACTAGTAGAAGTTTTGGGCGGAAAACATCGATGTTTCATCGATGTTTCTCCACCTCTACCTATTAATATCATTGTGAAAATTTCGTTCGTCCATTTTTAAATAAAATGGGCTTTAAGAGCATTATGAATTCAAATAAAGCGGGAATCTGTTAAGTGGTGGCAGTGTGGCTAACAGCTAGAAATCCGCAGTCTGCTAACAACAGCGCTCTCTGGCTCTCGCTCTCTCTCTCTCTCGACGCCCGCTCAGTTTCCCGAAGTTTCCCGAAGTGATTTACCGCCCCCGCCACCCTCTCTCGCCTACGAACTGTCGAATTCATTCCCAAAACATCGAATTCATTCCCAAATTCATAGCCATGAAGTGGGAGAGCGAGAGAGTTGTGGATTCTAGGTGGGACATGTGGGACCTGAAAGTGCTGTTAGGCTGTGTGGAGGATATGTTATTGCTCATCGATAATTCCCTGCCAAATATCGATGTTAGCGATGTTTTGAAAACATCGATGATATCGATGTTAGCATCGATGTTTTTCCACCTCTACCAACAACACCAACAATTCGGTAAATTAAAACAAAATAGTAACTAGCAGCGGACGACAGACTCGCGCACAGCCGTACCGCAGACGCCGAAACCGCCCGTCGAGCTCCGCCGCCCACCAGCAGTAGTAGTAGTAGCGTAACTCCAAACGACAACAGTAACCACCCCCGGAGTGGAGCGGCAAACCAAACGCGTCCGCGTCGCCTAGCATCGCGTCGCGTCGAATTATCAAAATTAACCGTTTTTCCAGTGTTTAGCGCGTAAATCTCCCGAAGTAAGTGTGAAACGGTGAAGCATTTGTATAGTTAAAACAGCATCTAACATGCAACTAACTAAGCTAAGTGCCAGTGTGTGTGTTTGTGTGCTATGCGGTTTTAACAGTTACGTCTGGCACAGATAACCGTCTTGCTGTCTTGCTCTTCTTCTTTTTTTTTCCATTGCCACACGCTGCACTATTAGCTAGCTGTACATTGTGTGCGAGCGAGAGAGCGAGAGCGTAGCGTAAGCGTGAGCGCACGGCACGATCTCCCTCTCCCTTGCTCAATAGGAATAGTAGCAGCAGCAATAACAATAAATGGTGTTAGCAGCCGGAGCTGCGTTCGACTGTGCCTGCAAATTGTTAAGTTAAATATCTTGAAGGCAGTGTATTTTAGCCAAATCGATGTCCTTGACATAATTTTCTTCGGCTCTTGCCATCGATTATTCTCCAAGACACACCAGCACACCCTCTCTGCCTCGCTAGGGGGGTTGATGGCTGAGACTGATGCCTTTTGTTGTTGTCTGAGGTCTGCGGTCCGTTATCATGGCTGGGCGGTTGTGCGAGTGTGTGTGTGATAAGAAGTAAAAATAAGGCGAGGTAAAGAATCAACTTGCAGACCACATCCCTTGCGGTTGACGCTTTAATTTATTTATAGTCTCTGGAATTTTCTTCTCCCACAGAGCACACATAATCTTCTTGACCTTCGGCATGTGTTCATGGGAAATATAAAAGCAAAGATTATCGACGAATCCCAAACTCTTGGAAGTCAGGCACCCTAAAAATAGTACAAGCACAGACGCACGCACACAACTAAACAGATTGTCATAGATCGGCAGAGGGAGAGGGACGGCAGCAGGCCAAGTTCATTATCCTTGATCAGTGCATAGAGCGGGATAGAGCGATTAAGGGAGAGAGAGAGAGAGAGTGTGTGTGTAACGTGGGAGAGTCAGGCGGAGTAAGCGAGGGGACAATATCTGCGGGTCATATGCGATTGAAACTGACTCTCCCCCGTTGACGTGTCACCAAAGGCCATAAAATGCACTGAGTGCGAAAGAGAGGGGCGAAGTCAAAAGCGTGTCAAAGGGGGTGGCTGGCACTGCACTGCTAAAGCACCAACCCCCCAAAAAAACATCCCGTTTTCGTTGTTTCTGTTGAAAAACTGTTAATTTGGTTTTTACTTCATTTTTGTTAGAAAACCTTTGTTTTTTGTTGAAAATATTTAAATATTGGTAGTTTTAAATTTATCAAAATGATTAATGAAATCAAAGAAGACAAAATACAAAAAAAAATTCGTTTTTTTACTTGCGTGTTTGCTACGGTTGCCGAGCTAATTTTGTATGAAAACTTGAAACATTAATTGCGACTAAACTAAGAGCGTCCCCAACATAATTTTTTTACCCAAATGTATGTTGAAACACCCCCATTCTACGTTTTTTTTTTTTATTTCTGGAAGGGGCCCGCCTAACAGAAATTTACCTAATTTTAATTTTGAAGTTATTTTAAAATTAAAAAAAGCTACGAAATATTCATAAAATATAAACATTTGATATAAGAAAATTTAAATGATTACATTTGCTGTTTTAGAACTAGAAAATTATTTAATTTCCCATTTTAATGCAACCTTTGACTTTAAATTCATTAACTCCTAATATTTTTACTTACCTTTACCTTTAATTCAGAAGTGGGCTTCCTTATTTAATCAATTACAGGAAATTTGATGTAGAAATTCACAACAATATTTCATTCATAGATATTTTATTACACAGTTTCCGTTGAAATAATAAAGTAAATAAAGTGACCACTATCAAAAGTGGTCAGCCATTCGGTCACCAATTCGACTTCTACGAATGCACTTACCTTCTGAAATCGAATGACAGGGCTGTTTATTTATTGTAGAATATTTGCAACGAACTTGAGGCCCCTGTGAGTTTTGTTTTCCAAACAACCCGAATCGAGGCGAGGCGAGGCGAAGCTCTAATCTGAGACTTTCACACGCCTGCCAATAAATGCATGACCACCAAAAAGGGGGCTGTGATGCAACCCGACCCCAGCACCAGCCCCAGCCCCAAGACCCCTCCCGGCCGGCCCTCTGACTTATACATTATTAATAATAATAATATCTGGCGACTCGCTTATCGGCCGTCGCTAACATGTCCGAGCCTGCTTCAATTATGTATTTCCCGGGGCTTGAGTCATGGATTATTCGCGCTCGAGTTCGGTTGGGAAACAAATGTTTACTCTGAGCCCGGGCTTTATCAGCGTTCCCAGTACCTGCCGAACGAGGGCGGTACCTGCGAGTCAACACACGGCCTTATCTACACCCCTCGGTGGCTCGAAAACTCGGTAGATCGGAAGGGCGACCGATATCTGAATGTTGTTTGCCGGCTCGGATCAGTAACCTGTCGTTTGTCTGTTCTCCGACTCTGTCATACTCAGTCTAGTCTCGTTCTCCAAAACATTCAGTTCAGTCGTCATTTCCCCCATATATACCATATATATTTTCTATGTAAAAAAAAGACTGCTCACCAAAAATGATATAGCCAGAGGAGGCACGAAGGAAAATCAAGTAACTAGTGCGGCATTAGTAGTGACTGGCAACCTCAACGCGGAAGTGTTTGGCCTGAGTAAGTTTTCTGGTTACGCTCTTGTGGTCAGCGGGAAAAACAGAAAATAATAATGAGGGGAAGAAACACCTCCCAGAGAAGGGAGATCTTGCACCCGCCGCAAACAAGCAACACTTAACGCCCATAAATTAATTACCGGCAAGCACGAAGGGAGCATAAAAATATATATTAATAGAAGTATAGAAATTCGGTAAGGGAATTTGCAATAGATCGCTAATTGGCAGCAGTATATCTGCTGGCTTTTACCAGGCTTATTTGCAGTCATAAAGTATTGCTTTTAATTAGTATATAGATCCTTGGGAAGTTCCAAAGCTCCCTTGGTATCTTTTAACTGCCTCAAGGGTATCTCTGGCTTCGATCCAGCTTTTTTCTCTCGCAATCTTCGGTATGCACGGCGCAACGGAGAGAAGATACATCCAAAATACATGACAGGCAACAGTGGGGCCCCTATTTCTGTTCTGTGATTGATACGCCCCCAACGGAATGGGTGCGAAAAAGAGCCGAAAATAGAAAGGCAATTGCCGGGCTGATTAGCCAGGCCCAAAGCCAAAGCCCAGAACCCAAAGCCCAATCCCACTGCCAGACGTTGATTAATGGCCTTAAAGCCAAACTGTCGTCGTAGCGAAAAACATAAGAAACACGAAGAAACACCCCAAATAAATTACAATTTTATTTAAATTCGAAGAGAACACCACACCAGATTCGTAGAGGAACCATTCTAATTAATTATGTTGTATCTCCTCTTTTATTTGCAGCACTCGCATATAAATATATATATTTTCTACTCACATCGGAGACTAACTGCGGCGCCTAAAACCAACCTTTGGAGTTCACACTGCAGACAGTACTTAAATTTGTTTGTGTTTTTTTTCTCCTTATATATATTTTGTTATTTGTGGTGGTCATTGCTGTTCGCGATAATCGATACCACACAGTTTTGTTCGGTCAACTTTTTGTTGTGTTCTTTTTTTTATTGTTTCGGAGAGTCACACACACGACACGTGGCTCTAGCGTTACGCGGCCGCTAAAATGTTCAGTCCCGAATATGAGAAACGCATCCTGAAGCACTGCAGTCCCGTGGCCCGGAATCTGTTCGATAACCTGGAGTCGTCCACCACGCCCACATCGCTGGATCGCTTTATACCCTGCAGGTGAGTTTTTATATATTTTGTGGTATTTTGTGATACCATTATGAGTCTGTTTAATGTTTTATTTCGGTTTAAAAATCGTGGAAAGATTAAATCCGGAATGAATTTCCTAGGCAATATATTAAAATGTTAGAATTGCATTTATGTGAGTAAGAAAGATGACTAAGTGGCTTGAAATACGAGAAAAATAGGTTTTATATTTTGTAATATTCCATAAAAAATAGCTATGACTCAAAAAAAAAATAGCAAATTATCTCAAAAAGGGATATTTTGAGCAAAACATATAATTTTTACAGCACTGAACGTGTGCCGGCAGAGGCTGGGCAAAGAAATTTGCTGACTTGCGAGTCAGGGCTGTGGGCACCTCTGCTTTGAAAAAAATATATATAAAATAGGTCTAAAAAAAGGCTATATTTGGCCACAAAAATACAATTTAACTGCAACTGGTGCCTTATTTATAATATGTGCGTGTGACGGCAGAGGCTGAGCAGGGAAATTTAATGACTCGCGAGCCCTGACTCGCGAGTCATTAAATTTCCCTGCTCAGCCTCTGCCGTCACACGCACATATTATAAATAAGGCACCAGTTGCAGTTAAATTGTATTTTTGTGGCCAAATATAGCCTTTTTTTAGACCTATTTTATATATATTTGCAGATCTCTTTTTAGTATCAATTAAGCCTTGATCTAAAATATATATCTGACAGATACATTGTAGACTCTGTAATATTTTTTGCAATTATAATAAGGTAACCGGTCAAAGTGCGTTGACCTCTGCCCGCAAGCCGTTATTCATTCTGGCAACGTCATCTTTTCCGCTTGCCAGGCGAAAAATACAACAAAAAATTCAAAGAACAAACAGCAGCGGCTACCAAAAGCAAAAAAAACCACTATGAATTTCCCGCCTGGCTGGGCCTCGTTTAGCTAACGGTAATACAATGTCCGCCGCAAGCGGCAAAGGCAATAAATAGCAACACACAGAACAAAGAACAAACAAACACGAACATCAAACATTGCCAGCAAACCTGGTATTTTTTCTACTGGAAAAATAGTTGATTTTAGATGAAAGAACTATTTTTATTTGTCAAAAAAATGCATACAGATTTTATATAAAAAGTTATTTGGCAAATGCCAAGTTTTTTAGTTAATATAAATTATTTTCCTTGCTCAGAATATAACATTTCCCCTTCATTCGCTCACTAATGAGTCCAAAGAAGACGTGAAGAGAAGAGACCTTGTTAGTTACGAGACAACTTCATGGGAAAACGAGGAAATTTGAACTTTGTGGGCCAACTCTTTGGAGTTCAACGCCGAGTTCTCGAGTACGAGTTCCGTGGAAGTTGAAGAAGATACATAACGAAACATTTCTTAATTTGCGTAGAAACGTAATTATACTTCCGGTTACATATGGAGAGAGAGAGAGAGAGAGAGAGAGAGAGGCTTCCGGCCAAAATGAACCTTTTTTAGATTGAATTGTCATTCGTGCGTCGCCTGCCTGCAGTTTATAATACAAAATTTAACTTTTTTGCGCTCAATTCGCGTCCCCCATCCGCCTGTGAAATTTGATTTATTCGAGGTGGAAGTGAGCACTTCAAATGCGTTTGCCAGATAATCAAAAAGGGGTGAGGTGAGGTAGGCAGGCATGGGGCATGGGCATGGGTAGGTGGTGGGTTAAGCAGCAACGCTTGCTGCATTCGTAAGCAGTTGCACTGCACAAATGCCACACAAAAATTCTCTCACACTTGGCCAAATTTCATGGCAAATGCTTATTATTAAGTAACACACTTGTCACTTTTCGGTTTTTTATTTCAAATTTTGCACAATATTCGACCGTCAATAATTTTTTTGCACGTTGCACACGTTTTTTATGTTTAATGGGGTAGAAATAATAACAATTGTTGCGATGAAGCGGGTGAGAGGGCCGCCAGACGATCTGGCTAAATTGAATTTGAACGCGTTTGCATAAATTTATATAGTCTGCTCCGTCCTGCGCTCTATCACGCTTCCATTGTGGATTGCTTTTGTTTTTTTTTGCTTTTTTTTATATATAAATTATTTATGTAAGGCCAAAGTATTTTTTGATGTTCTTTATTTTCTCATTGCTGCAACGAGCCCAAGTAATGGACATAGGCGTCGATTAAAAGGGTTAAGTGGGGGCCTCTTTACATATACCTAGGATACCAACGAAAAAATTGGTAACCGGAATAAGGAGAGCTGTCAGATCACATAAATTATATTAGTTCTTGATCAGCATCACCGGGCAAATAGATTTAGCCAGGTTTTAGTCTGTCCTTGCTAATACCCATGGCTTGGAGCTCTTTGAGCTGTACTTTATAGTAAATATACTTACATATGAACACCTAGAACTCAAAGAGTATAAAAGCTAAAAGCTAGCTAGCTAGATCAAGTTTGTTATAATATTTTGAAATGATAAAAACCTTGATTGGAGACCTGTAGCCTTGGATTTCTAGACCCGACCTCTGCCGGCACACGGACAGAATGTAAACACGCACCAAAGCGGTCAGATTGTAATTTTGTGGCTAAATCTAGCATCTTTTTAGTCCATTACATTTTCTTTAAAGCAGAGGTGCCCACAACCCTGACTCGCAAGTCAGCAAATTTCTCTGTCTGGCCTCTGCTATAATTTATCTCTTATCTAGCATCTAACCACTTTGATATAATTCTTACTCACACAAATACTATTCTAACAAATCAATGTCCCACCACTAGCTTTAAAATACTCTTCTCTTCCTAAAACCTTCCTTTCTTTTATTAAGACAAATGCTCCAATTAAAAGCCCCTCTGGCTACGCCCTTGCCTGGCTAAGTTTTCCCTCGTTCTAGCCATAATTAATGGCATTTTCATTGCATTAGCATTAACATTTTTCGTGTTTTCCATTTCCAACTATAATATGTATAATGCTATCTTTTATTTATTTTTTTTTTTTCTCCGCTTGCAGAGCGAACAACAACTGGCAGACGAACTTCGCCTCGATCAACAAATCCAATGACAACTCGCCGCAGACGAGCAAGAAGCAGCGGGACTGCGGGGAGACGGCACGCGATAGTCTCGCCTACTCCTGCCTTCTCAAGAACGAGCTCCTTGGATCGGCGATCGACGATGTGAAGACCGCCGGCGAGGAGCGCAACGAGAACGCCTACACACCGGCGGCCAAGCGGAGTCTCTTCAAGTACCAGTCACCCACCAAACAGGTGAGTTCTGTTCCCTATCTGTGTTGAGTCTTGGGCTTGGAAAGTTGGATAAATCTGGAAGAAAAACTGGCAGGCTATGAATATTTATGTGAAATTATGTGGGATTAACTTTACGAAAAGATATTACATAGTTTTGAAACCTATGGTCTTAGAATCGTGTCACAATAGAATATAGACGGGAGTTTGAAGACTAGAAATAGCTTCTTGTAGTAGATCAAGTTACAACAAAATATCAAAATTAAACTTTATTTAGAAGGCTTTTATATTCTGCTCTTTCTAGACATATTTCCGATCTGTTATCAGTATCTGTTTGCTCACCAAACCCCAAACTAAGTGACTTTGCCAACAAGTTGCCTAAAAAAGCTGTTTAAAAAAAGAGTTGGGAATTCTAAGGTAACGCAAGCGTTACTTTCAGCTCAAACAAATCCATTTTATTTATTAATATATAAATTTTAGTAAATATATATTAAAAAACAAGACAATTGCAATGCTTAAAGATTTTTCCAGTCTTACAGTCAATCGAAAAAAGATACACCCCAAGGGTAGAGAGAAACCTCTCTCAGTCTCTCTAAGCTAAGGTCACCGCATTTGACTTTTGATTGAAGTTCCATGGGACCCATTGTGTGCTGCAGAATGCATTTAATTGAATTTGCAGTCGGTGCTAATTGAGGTTTTCTTGTACGTCTTTCTTGCTCGCCGAAAAGCAGAAAAGATCACAGACACAGGCGGGAAGGAAGGTTGAATGAACCGCCAAGTTTGGGTCGTGGATCGTGGGATATCTTTTGATTTCTTCAGCCTTTCGTCTTTTCAAATTTGAAATGCTGTTGAAGTCGTGAATACAATTTAAACTAGAAGTTACAGAACATAAAATACTGAATTTATTTATTATTAATTTCTTGGTTAGTATTTGTTGAAGAAAGACTTGTTATTTGCATTGACAATAACCTACAAATTGTTCTGTTTAACTTGAAGTAGCCTGGGGACTGGGTTTCTTGATTCTTCACAACAATTTTCCATCTGGAAAAACTTGTGCCGGCTTTAAGATCTCATCTTTCCACCCCTCTCTCTCTATACATCCATCCATCTATTGATCTATCCACGGAAGATGGAAGGAAACCGGTTTGGTTTCTGTGAAAACTCATTACTTTTTGGCCTAGGCCTAAGACGTCGGATCGGGAGGAAAGTTGCCGGACCAAAACTCGAGGTTAACACACTCTCTTTGATTCCGAATGTGCGCGCGTGACGATGATCGGGTAACGTGTTCCTCCGAGATCCGTATATAATAGATCTCCAGCGTCCGAATGGCCCAAATGTGCTATGTATGTGCGGCTCCGTTGGCCATCTATGGTCTGATTGTTCAAGTGTCGCTCCAAAAAGATCAAACAGCACAAACAGCAATGAAATGTGAGGAAAGGCAGCCCGAAAAAGCCATAAAAAGACAAATAAAAAAAGGGGGAAACTATTGCCACTTGTCATTAGATTCGTGGCTTCGCCGGTGATCTCTCCCATCATCGCATCATCGTAATTATTATTACTGCCGCTCACCTGACATATTTGCTTGCTTATCAGATTTATGTTGCCTCAATTGCCGGCTCAAAAAATTGAAGAAGGAGCAAAATATTATATGTAAATAAAAATAAAAAAGGTAAAGGTAAACGTGTGGGGCACGTCCGTCCGCTGACCGCTTCGCTCGTCTCCTCTTGCCCTTCTATTTTTGCTTTGACTGATTTTTGACAGTTGACACGTTGCCAGCAGAAGCCAAGGAAGCCAACAGAAATCACAATAATAACAAAAATAACAATGGCAGAGTCGAATTCCGCCAGTTTTGGAAACAAATAAATGAGCAATGCCGAGAGACACACACGGCACACAGCACACAGCACACCGCTCGGCACAACCAACCCGGCAAGCAAACGCACTTCAGATCGAGTCTAATAATCATAAATCAGGTTGGGCAACGCCGAAGCGGCAAATACTCTTTCAATCAACCGAAAAGGTGTCTTTACGGAAATTAAATTAATTGGAACCCTCATTTATTTGTTTGTTTAGAGCTCAAGAGAGTAGAAAATCCAGGGATGCGGGTATTTTCCTGGAATTGTATTTAATACAAATAAATACTTTCATATATTTGTTTTGTATTTCAGTGTCTCCTAGAAATCATGTAGAAATATTCAATAAAAAAGGGAAAGTAGATTCAATCATTGTAAAAGCCTTATTAAGAATTATTTGCTTAGCTGTTTTGTATGAGAAGTCTTTAAGCTATTAAAAATTATCTTTTAAATTAGTTCTGGTCTCACTGTTAAAATTTCTTGGACAGATAAAGTCCCTGCTAAAAAAAATTGGAGTTTTTCGAGTATCAATTGGAGGGTTAACATTAAAAGAGACCTGAACCCCCTGTTAAGTTTCTTTTCGGCTCGATAAAATTACAGCTGATTGCAGAAAGCCAACTAAAGAAAAAGAAAAGGCATCACAGCTGATTTGAGTGAAGAGAGAGTAATCAAAGCAACCCTGTGCTTGCGCTTTACAGCACAATTCGGCGCTTAACAGCACCCTGTTTTCTCTCTCTCGTTAAAATACATCAAAGGAGACTAGAAATCCGATTACCTTTTTCGGTCAGATATCTTTTTGAGGCCTTAACAGTGAGAAAATACTCTAGGCTATTGAAAATTACCTATTTAATAAGTTTTAAATTGACTAAATCAGTTTAAAAGAAAAAAGCTTAAGAGGCTTTAATAGTAAAGCTGGAAAAACATTGATATACTTTAAAAGCATGCATAGTTATTCCTGTTATAAATCGTATTATTTTCCCATGAAATAATTTAATAAAGCTTTAAAAAAAGATTATTGCCCTTTTGCCACTTGATTTCACATTGATTTCTGTGAAAGGTGGAGATTATGCTGACATTCCACATGCTGCTCCATTAATATTAAGTGCAATTTAAATGCAAATACATTTATTATGGCATTTATCCTCTTGACTTGCCATTTATTTATTTCTGGAGAGGTAGAACTATGATGACCCACCGTAAAGGCTCCGTTTAAATATAAAGTGAAAATTAATGATGGTTTTAATGCCTGATTGAACATTAGAGGTGTAAACCCCATAAAAAGGGTATAATATAAATTATGGAAAGCAAGAGACGCAACTTGAAGTGGTCGGAATGGTTCGGACCGGCCCGGGACCGGACCGTTCATCTTCAACTACTACTTCAGTGGTCTAAAACGACACTTGAGTCAATAACTGGGGTCTCTGGGATCTCTCTTGGCTGGGTTACTTCCCTCTCTCTCGTTGTCTGTGCTGATTAATTGCGATCGTAGCTTTGCTGGCCTAATGGTGGCTTGCCAACTGGCCAAGTGCTTCGATTTTGTGTCCCCCGGCCATTACTCACCCGCAAATCGGAGGTAATTCATCTACATCACGCCCCCACAATTAACACGCAAACATATTGGGCCACTCCCCTCGACTCCCTGCTCTTTTTCATTCCCTGCCTGTATTTTTTGTGGTCACAACAAACAATATGTAATTCAATTATGTGCGGTCGCAAAGTTATTGTCATAAATAATGTGGATTGTGCTGTGCGGGGGCCCAACCCCCTATTATTTTGTGCTTTTTTTTTTCTGTTTCTTTAACAGTAGTTTAGCGGAGGAAGTGGCCCGAAATATATGGTCTCAACACTTTTGCAGACGTTTTGGGGATTGGTTTCTCGGTTCTCAGTGTTCGGTTTATGGGTTCATTGACGAGTCAACACAGATCTATGATGGAATTCTTTTTTACTTTCAAGTTTTCAATGAATGGCTGACCATTGTGTGTAGAGAATTTGTGGGAGAAGCTTATGAGAAGAATTTATTTTGATTTTAGTATATTTTTTACTCAAGAAATGTGGGAGATTTTCTGATTATTGATTTAAGTTAATAATTAATAAGAATTAAAAATAAACTCTATTAATAAATCCTCTTGAAAAAGTCTAAAATAAGCTATAATCATTTTGCATTCATAATAAATATTTAATTTATATTTGTACCTTCACTCAAGACCTTTGTAGTTCGAATGCTAGTTTAAAAATGAATTTATTTGTCAGAATTTACTCCTCGCCTATCTTCTAGCTTCAGTACTTCGTGCCAGCTCATGTTTTTGTTTTAATTTTTAATTACAAAGCTCCAAAAGCACCTGTTTCGGTGCCTGTGTCTGGCCATTTCGAATAGCCATTAAGCAGAATTATAGAAAACTACGAAGACGAAGACGGTGCGGAGTCGGACTCTTTGGCCAGTTGTTGTCTCGTTTTATTGTTATTATAATTATTAAATTATGCAGCAGACATTTGCATTAGCATCGCATTAGCCGCTGAGTAGCGATGACTATTTTCGTGGCAGCAAAGTGATTAAGTTGGTCCGATCGGATCGCAGCGACAGGTTCATGGCTTAACCCTTCAAACCCCTCTCTTCTCACTCTCTTGGTATCACGCTTTTATTTTTTATTTTTCCTCTGCTGTTCTCGCTGCTGGTTGGTTGTTTATTTGTTTAATTTATAAGCTGGCCTCCAAGCGCCGCCCACAAGCCACAAATATATAAAAAGAAAGAGTAAAAATCTACAAATGAGAGAGATGAAAACCACAAATGCCGGCCGGCAAAGTTGTTTCTTATTTTATTTTTTGTTTTTATATTCATATATTTTTTTTTATACTTTTTTCCTGGCATTTTTTAGCAGCTCGCATTTTTGTCTTTTGTTTGGTGTTGGCTGAGCGGCATGCATGAATGAATGATTATTGTACTGTCCCACAGAGACATACTGTTTTGCACCATACTGTACTGTACTGGCTTCTGGTTATTTAACAAGTCATTGTTAATTAAATAAATAAAAAGGTTGACAGTCAACATGACAATTCTTATCATTATTTAGAAATCCGTTTACAGAGACAGAAATTAGCGAAAACCAATGTTAATTATAATTTTTTCGGAGACAGAAATCAGCAAAATGGACGTTAATTATTTATTTTTTAATAGAAAGTTAGTCCAGGAATTAGGAGAACATTATGCTTCTAAATCAAAGTAAAACATAGGGTTTGTTTATCGTAGTTTTTATATAGATTATTCTTTATTTATTTGATTTATTTTCGTGGTTTTAATTTGTTCAATGTGCTTTTTATTCTCCAAGATTGTAGTGTGACCGTTTCTTCCTGTTTTCTTAATCCTAATTTCATTCAATCTCGGCGGAATCTTAATATAAAATGCTTTAACATGCTTTACATAATGCTAATGGCTACACTATGCACAGATAGTACTCAGTTAATGCTTACAGGTTTATTTAGAAAGAAATTTAATAAAAATTATATATAAAATGTATAACAGATATAGGAGGATTATCAAGTAAGAAAACTACTCCTCCTCTTCTGTGAGATACACGAAAATGAAGCTAGGAACATGTAGCTGGGGACATGCTGAGCAACATCAATTAGAATTTCAGTCCATGTCCAGTTAGGTATTAAAAATAATTATTTTTGGTTAGTTTTTGATTGTAAAATGTTTAAAAACTCAATAATTACTGCTTAACTAGTAAGAAAGCTAAAAACACAAGAAAATGTTGCTAAGCAAATGTAGCTACAAATATGTTGAGCAACAACCATTGCTAATGGAAACATCTATGCGTTGCCTCAGCATGCTGCTTGCAACATGTGACTACCAACCTTTTCTTGGTCATTCCGCCATGTTAAATTTTAGATTTTTTAAACCATCTAAAATTGAGGAACTCTAAAATAAGATACAAGTTCAGATAAAAAATAAGACACAATAAAATGTAAAAATAAATATAAAGAAATCCCAAAACCGGGCTATGTTTTTAACGAAAAAAAAAACTAAACTGCGGTGTGTTTGCGATTTTAATCAGTTTACAAGTTGACGGATTTCCTCTTGTCATTTGTTAGCAGTCTCCTCCGGCTGTGCTTTTAAGCGTTTTAACAATTGAATTTCTAATAGGCTTACGCCTTTTTTTTCTCCTTTTTTTGCAAGCTTACTCTGCATTGAAAAACATTTAAATTTAATGGCAGACCGCGCTGGTATTTTAACTGCCTTCATAAGTGTCTCTCGCAGCAGCAGCATTCGCAGAAAATGGAAGCAAAGACCCGAAAGAGCCATTAAATTTGTTGGATTTGTGATTTCTTGTATAATTTTATTTCCTTTGTCTTGGCCAAAGTGTAAAGCGATCATTAAGGGCTCCGCACACGCACAAGCACTCTTCTATTAAATCTACGAAAACAGGAGAATACGAAAAAGAAATCCCCAAATCCCCATGCCCCCCGGTTGTAATTAAGTTCTGTTCTGTCCCGCACTTTTTCGCCGTCTGTTAATTGAATTAAATTTTAATTTGCTAAACGAATTAAGAGAGCTGCGGCGGCATGACGTCAAGTGCTTTTCGGAATGGAATATGACCCCCTTTGAGGCGGGTCAAAGCACACCCCACTCGATCCCCGATCCACTCCACAATATATATAAGTATATATGTGAAGTGTACATATTACCCAGAGATAGCTACGTGTTCCCTTTTTATCTTCCAACGGGCCATGTTTGCCGGGATGTTTGCCCTCGTTATCGGAATCGATACGAGTCACTGGGAGAACCTGGAACCTGACCAACCCAGAATGACAAATGCTATTCCCGAAAACTTTGTCACTTATGACTTATGTTTAACTAATGTTGAAAATAAAATTAAAAACGGAGGGAGTGATTAACTTTTAGAAGGAGATTCTGAGGTTTTTTTTTACCAAACTTCTTTATAGATTTTTTTCACAGAAATTAGGGTTGCAATATTATATTTTCTTTTCTTATTGTTCTCTATTATTTCGAATATATTCTTATAAGATAGTTTTATACCATTTTAAATAATATTTAAGCCACTGTTACAAGCAGAAAAATAATTAAAATAAATGGTTATAAAAGAGTTAAAAGCAATACAAAAAATATCCTAAAATTACAAATATAAGCCTCTGCTTTTTACGACTATAATAACGTCTTTAAACCCATTAAATTTGATTAATTTTTTACTATTTATTAAGATTTACATATAGTTTGAATAGGAATAATATTGATCTTTAAAAGAAACTGAAAAATAGGGAATCATGCCAAATTCTTTCAACAGTACAACCTCTCTATATTTTTTATTCAAGCAGTAAGAGTTCACTTCCTGAATAAATTTCTTTCGCTTGAATGGAAATTCTCACACATCTTCGAGGGAAAAACAAATGCAATTAGAATGTATTCTTTGGTATTTGTATTCCGGTGAAAGCCATTCTTGCGACCCTTGAGCACACTCTTCACCCGTTTGATTTGCATTTTCCAACTCTTTTTCATGGGTTTCCCCACAGCAACTTCCCGACTTCCACATTGCATTTCGTTGGCACGCACAATTCCGCCCGTCGGACTCACGCATTTTTAATGTAATTTCTTGCGTAAGAAAAAAAAGAGAAAAAAAGCACAATAAGAGGGGGTGAAAAGGTGTGAAGCTGAATTTTTTGCTGCTGAATTACTGGCCTGTGGCCCCTAACTTGCCTCACGAATACTGTAAGCATACGCTTAACACACTTCCCTGCCCGCATTTTCTATGGCAACAAAGAGGCCCGGAGCTAGCAGCGAAGCGAAATGCGTGCCAAATGCGAATTGTAAGGCTACACTCGCCGAAAACGGGAGACATTAAAAAATATGGAGTTTTAAAAAATTATTTTTTAATATTTTAAATTATTTTTTCTTAAGTAAATGAAGGGAATAACTATGTTTTAGTATTTTGATTTCCAATTATTTACTTATAAGATTTCACAAGATTCCCTTGTTATACTGAATGTTTGCAAAAGCTGTTTTTTCCTTACTTTGCCTGCAATGTACAAGCAAAGCAGTAACAAAAGCTTGTAAGTTACAATCAGGAGCGAATTAACTTTTAAGCAAAGCTCGCAAGAGGGAGTCTTGCTTCACTGAAAGTTTGCATAAGCTTTTTCTATCACACTTTGCCTGCAATGTACAAGCAAAGCAGCAACAACAGCTTGTAAGTTACAATCAGGAGCGAAACCTTAAGTTTCCTATCTCTTTCTCGTTCCTTTCTCCACGCTTTGCCTGCAATTTACAAGCAAGGCAGCAACAACAGTGAAGACTTCTTGCTTTTCGGAAAGCTTTGTGCGTTTGTATATACATATAGGTTTTGCGTTTGACTCTTCTCTCTTTCTCGCTTCTTCAACGCTTTGCCTGCAATGTACAAGCAAGGCAGCAACTACAGCTTATAAGTTACACTCAGTAACGAACGAAAGAGATTTTTAGCTGCAGTTTGAGAGAGCTTCGTTTTATGTTCTCAATCTTTCCCTCAGAAACCAAGAAATAAAATACAAATACCTACAAAGATCGCCTAATTTTTTGTCAGTGTATAAAGAGAAGGGTTAGAGATTGGAGGAGGGAGCATATGAGTCCAAGGCAGGGGGGCGTAGACGCAGTCTTTGACGCGGTCGCAGCGTTTTAACACCGTGGCGTTAATTGCCGAACGCCAAGTACGCGGCGCGCAAACAAAAACCAAACTCCCTTTGCTTTTTTTCCCACCGAGGAGGGGCCCCGCGCCAGTTGAGGCAATTTCTTGGTTGGCTGGAGCAACTGGAACGGTCTAATTGATGCGAGCGAGCGAGTAACTAACCCCAACTATCTCTATTTTTCTCTCCCTCTCCGCAGGACTACAATGGCGAGTGCCCCTACTCCCTGTCGCCGGTCAGCGCCAAGAGCCAGAAGCTGCTCCGTTCGCCGCGCAAGGCCACGCGGAAGATCTCGCGCATTCCCTTTAAGGTCCTCGATGCGCCCGAGCTGCAGGATGACTTCTACTTGAATCTGGTCGATTGGTCCTCGCAGAACGTGCTGGCGGTGGGTCTGGGTAGCTGCGTCTACCTCTGGAGCGCCTGCACTAGTCAGGTGAGTGTCTCTGTTAACATCTCCTTAACTCTGGTCGCTAATGGATCCTTCTTCTCCTTTGTAGGTAACCCGCCTGTGTGATCTCAGTCCGGATGCAAACACGGTGACGTCGGTGTCGTGGAACGAGCGCGGCAACACCGTGGCGGTGGGCACCCACCACGGCTACGTGACCGTCTGGGATGTGGCGGCCAACAAGCAGATCAATAAGCTGAACGGCCACTCGGCGCGCGTGGGAGCGCTGGCCTGGAACAGTGACATCCTGTCCAGCGGATCGCGCGACCGTTGGATCATCCAGCGGGACACGAGAACGCCGCAGCTGCAGTCGGAGCGCCGCCTGGCCGGCCATCGGCAGGAGGTGTGCGGCCTAAAGTGGTCGCCGGACAACCAGTACTTGGCCAGCGGCGGCAATGACAATCGGCTGTACGTGTGGAACCAGCACTCGGTGAACCCGGTGCAGTCGTACACGGAACACATGGCGGCGGTGAAGGCGATCGCCTGGTCACCGCACCACCACGGACTGCTGGCCAGCGGCGGCGGTACGGCGGATCGGTGCATCCGCTTCTGGAACACGCTAACCGGCCAGCCCATGCAGTGCGTGGACACCGGGTCGCAGGTGTGCAATCTGGCCTGGTCCAAGCACTCATCGGAGCTGGTCTCCACGCACGGTTACTCGCAGAATCAGATACTGGTGTGGAAGTACCCGTCGCTGACGCAGGTGGCCAAGCTCACGGGCCACTCGTACCGCGTTCTGTATTTGGCCTTAAGTCCCGACGGCGAGGCAATAGTCACTGGCGCCGGCGACGAGACGCTCCGCTTCTGGAATGTGTTTAGCAAGGCGCGCAGCCAGAAGGAGAACAAGTCGGTGCTGAATCTGTTTGCCAACATCAGATAGAAGAAGGACAATATGCAAGGACGAAGACTGAAGCGAGGCAAAAGGCAAAAAAGGCCAAAGGCAAACACCACCACACACACACACACACACACACAAAGCACACACAAAAACATAAAGAAATGCAAGCAAATCCAAGCAAACCAACCAACCAATCAGCAAACCAAGCAAACTAACTAAACTAAGCTACCAACCAACTAATCCTAACTAACCAAGCTATGTTCTACGAGGAGAAACGATCAACCGCGCGAGGTTCGTTTAGTAAATTTTGCAGGCAGTCGCAGCAGCAATAGTTTAAACAAATTTAAGTTAAGTCTAGCAGGTTATTAGTAACATTTAACTAGGAAACAAGAGAGCATCAGCTGAACTGAACGAAGGAAACCGGAACTAAGTCTACGTTAAGCCTAAATTCTAACTTTTAATAACTTTACACCCACTCACTCACCTCACTCACTGTATAGTAGGTAGTAGTGTAAAACTAAATTTTTTTGTTCTATATATACGTATATATATAACCTTTTTTTTTTTGCGTACTTTTAACTAAGGCAATCGTCGCATAAATATATATTTTTTTGGCTTAGAACATAGGAGAAACTTGAATAATTCACTCAATCATACACACACACACATTCATCCGTGAAGATACACACAAATATGTATATTTAATAAATTTATACAAGTTGAAAATGTGCCCCGCAAGCGAAATGTTGCATTTTTATTTATTTAATTTAAATTTTAAAACCAGTTGAGCTTGGCACCGCTGGGCGGTTGCGACCTCTGCTTAGCGGAGACCCGAACCACCATGGTTGTCCGAGCGGCCAGCTTTTGTCTGGCGCCACCCACAAGCCCCGAAGCTTTTTGTCGCTTTTCTTCTGCACTTTTCGGACGCTGCTGCGTTTCATCTTCATCTTCGATTCAGCACGGGCGTTGGCCGACAGCTGGTGATGGGGGTCTGAAAATAAAATTTTAAGTAAAGGCTTTTAAAATTAAATATTTAACTTAACTTCATCTTGCGGACTGAGATTAACAATTTACAAACTTAAGTTGTACCGAACAATTTGAAAAAAAAATAAAGGATAATTTTAATAATAAAACAAGAAATATTTTATAACATGTGCAGAATGTTGCATATTTTCGTAATACACAACTTTTATGTAAATATATATATTTTTTGCGAAATTATTAATATTTGGTACTTAAATTTGCAATATGAATGCGGCTTAACTTTGATAAAAAATTAATGATAATAAGGTTTTTTGACATTATTTATATATTATCAAGATTTTGTTAATGCAACCGATTTTTTATGCTGTCATTTTTTATTTTCGCAAGTATATAGTGATACTTAAATTATTTTGCTTAAGTTTAAGCTTTATATTTAAATTTAAAGTGTTTGATATATTTCTGAATTTCTGGCCATATCTTTCCTGATTTATTAAACCAGCACAAAAAAATAAAGGGATAAAAATAGCAGAAATAAAGTCCGAATTTACAAAATAAAGTCATATTTAAGTTCTTTGTTTAGTATGTTTTGGCTTAAGTTTAAGCTTTAATTTTAAATTAAAAGTATTTCATACTTTTCATATTTTCTGACCATTTCTTACCTGAATTATTACCATAGCACAAAAAAATAAAGGGCTAAAAATAACAGAAATAGTGTCCAAAAATACAAAACTACGTCGATATTTTGATAATCGCTATTTTCAAAATTTTCCATTTTCGGCTCCATCTTTTCCTGCAAGTAATCGGTTAGAGGACTGAAAAGCCCCCCTTTTCTTTCTCAACTAAGCCCCTGACAGATGTGCAGCTTCCGTTGGCAGCGACGCCGGCTGAGCTTCGGCTTCAGCTTCTAGTCCGGCGGCAGCCGCTTCGCCTGGCCTGTGTTGTTGTAATTCGGCTTCTTGGCCTGGCCAGCAGCAGCAGCAGCAGCGGCAACAGCAGACTGCTTTTCAATTTTTGTTGGTTTTGGGTTTTGTGTCTTTTGCCTGCTTTTTTTTTTCTTTCGTTTCTTTTTTTTGGTTTTTTTTTTGTTTTTGGCCAAGTCCAAGTTTAACAGCGCTCGACGCGCCAGAATCAAGTTCAGTTGCGCCGCAAACGCGTCGCGGAAATGTTTCGCTGCTGCCACCGTCCCAAAATTACAGAAATCGAATCAGAAATCGGGCAATTATAAAACCGACAAAATAATCGAACGCGCCGCCACCGTCCTGCATCCGAGTCCTTCTGCTTTTTGTTCGCCAATAAAAGTAACTTCCTCCGCCCTCGGGAGCTCGGAAATAATTAGAAATTAATTGCCCGTAATTGTTTTCAGGTAATTGCAGGATAAACGGTTCTAACTTATTATTCCTTAAGTTCATTTTTTTGCTGTTTTTTTTTTTTTTTTTTAATGTGAAGTGCAGACACCTGTCCTTGCGATTGTTGTTGTTGTTGTTCTATGTTTTTTTTTTGCGGCTGCTGCTGCTGCCTTTTGAAGGTCATTTAACGCACGAAGGCCGCGCCGAGGGTGTGTTCGTTCCCATTGGGAGGCGTGTGGGTGGTGGTCCGCAGTGGGCCAAATGTCAAAAGGTGAAGGCTGCCAGGCGGCCTTGCGATTAAAACGCAGCCTTCCCTTCAAACATCCTTTATCCGCGCAGGATTCAAAAGTGCGAGAGCAGTGAAGGTAGCACCGAAATCGAAAAGGAATTAACGGAAATGTGTAAATCGATAAAATAAGGATCCCTTGATTTATCAAATACTTGGGGATAATTCCTAAGGATCAAGGAATATATTGCCTTATAGTTCTTTAAATTAAATACAGGCAATTATTTAAGATAAAGAAATACTTTAAGGAATTGAAAAGTGAAAGTGTTTTGAATTTATGGATCCTGATATCGAAAGGAATCGATAATTTGTTACATAATCGATAATTTGATACTGAATATTAATCGGTAAAATTTAAATAACTCCAGATTTGTTGATAAAATCTAGTGCCTACAAATGCAAAAATTCATGAACTAAAAAATATAGATAGACATTGGGTTTAAGTTAATTTGTTTACAAAAACAAAAGATGTATAAATATAAATTATTTACAAAAAAGCTAAATTAAATATATGTTAAGCTTAAAGATATAGAAATCCCTCTAAGATATAGAAATCTCCTAAAGATCTCGAATTCCTTAAAAATTAGGTCCATTTCGGTGATATCAAAATCAAAGAGCAAACCAAATAAATGAATTATTTCAGTGATTAGTAAATAATACACTACATCCTTAATATGGAATTAATTAAACATATTCCTTATGAACGACAAATATTAGTTTTTAAAAATAATTCCTTGTAAATGACCATTCTTACATTCTTATTCAGTATATAGAATAATTGCTTACAACAGCGAAAGATTGACTTAAAATAAAAGGAAAGCAATACTACCAAAATCAGGATATATATTCCTAGTTAAATAGGATTTAAGTAAAAGTCGAATGAAGTCGAAGCCATAAAACAAGATATTACATTATTTACCAATCGAATAAATAGAAATTCGCCATAAATGTTTTGTTTTGTTTTGGGTTACTTAAACAATTCTCATTCCTTTAGGTTGACTTACTGAAGGATCTCCCTTGATATGTAGGGTCTTTCTTATTTAATTTATCTATTTATTTATTTATTTATTCTTTAGTAAGATTTACTTTTAAGGCCTCTGTGAAGTTTAAGTGCTAATCGTTTACCTAAAAAATGGGGAAAATGCTATTAACTTAGCTATCTGTTGAACCCAAAACACATCCATCTTTATTCAGTTCTGAGAAGACTCCTTCAGATGAAAACTATGATGAAAAGTCTTTAAAATCTGATGAAATCTAGTACTTGGTCCCCACCCAATGGCCCAGAAAGGAGGGGCTCTCGACCAGAACTTAGCCCCTTGGCATTTTGGCCAGCATTTGCGTGTCCAAACACTGGTCTCCGTCTCCGCGGACACTCTAGTTGTGTGGACATAGAGACGTCGGTTAGGCTATCTAGCAACATGGTTAAATATTTGAGTGGTCGATAAGCACGATTCCGTCGTCAGGCGGTCAGCATTTTCGCACATTCATCTGCGAGAAGACATTACCTCGACAAGCCGCGAAATTTGCTCAGCGATTAGCACACGTAGATCCACCGTGGGGCAGGGTGTAAGCCAAGGTCACGCCTCGTTTTGCTTGGATGGTTGGGTGTTTGGTGTTCGATTCTAGCAAATTGCGAAAGTCAATATAGTGTGGTACTTGTGTTCTTGACATGGCTAACTTCCGATCGGTTTTCCCCCGCCCCAAACGATCCTCTGGAGCTGCGAAGCCGTGGAGAGTCGCTTCCTCTATTTCGGGCAATTAACGCCTTCATCTTGGCTTTCGGTTTTTGGTTTTTGGTTTCGAGTTCAGTTTCCGCTGGTACTATCATATCTTTTGTTTTTCTTTTTCTTTTGGAGCCGGCCCGACCTTGACAGGGGCGTTCAATGACCGCCACTGTCCAGTTAGATTTATGCATATTGATCCGCCTTTCGATCGATTTGAGCCCAGAGACAATGACAGGCCTCTGTTTGCCGTTCGATTGGCCCTAATTCGATCGTCTCCAGATGGCACAACTTTATGATCCCAGTTTTATTGGGGAATTGTAACTAACGGGGGTAACTTTCCAAAATATCCAAGATATCGCTTGGGAAAAGTAGGAAAATATTTGAAATTAGTTGTTAAAAATACAAAATAGCAAAAAACTAACCAAAAACCTAATGATATCATTAAGGTATTTCATAATAATACTCTATTTTTTAAATATATTTAGAATTTGACATTCTTATGATATAACTTATGACATCTTTAAGATATATTATATATCAAGGATATATATTAAAATGTATTAGAAGGTGTAAAGCGGTCCCAAAGTATAAGACGTTAACATGTGAGTTTTTGTAAGAAACTGATTTTGTTTAAAACGATCTCCCCTTTATATAGAAGATTGGATTCTAATTTTACTCTATGACCTACGCAGACCGCACATTTGGTTGTCTTATCTTCTGAGGTCCCACGCAGGGGTTCAGATTACATTTACAATATTTGTCAAGTGCCCAAGTGGCCGCTATATTTAAAGATAGGCGCGCCTGCGCCTGCATCTGCATAGATTTGTATTTATATATATACATATATATGTGTTCACCCGTGAACAGAAGTTGAAGCTAACTCGAGGTCTAATTGGCTTAATTTCTCTTACGTAAATCAAGATTATACAAACATTATACAAACATTATTAAAATGTATTATGTTATATGAGTTTCTTATAGAATGATATATCCTTGTCCTAAAAATTAACCAAGAACCCATGGATACGACATGAAAATGGATTTGTAAAGATACAATGGATATGGACTTAGGGACATAAAGACGATATATGAATTGTAGTATAAAAATATTCCATATCAAGGAAGTACTTACTAAATACCAAAGACTATAACCTTTTAAAGATCAAGTACTAAAATATAAAGTTAGCATATTCCCCCCTAATTCCTATTGCGATTCCCATAATAAAGTATCTGGGAGATACAAACATTAATAACCAAAGTGGACCAGTTTACTTATCAGAAAATAATTAAATAAAAGGGAATCCAAGAGCCTGGATTACACAAACTATATACTATGAGCTATAATTATATATTTCTTTGAGGAAACCTTAAAAAGATTCTTGCAATCTCCTTCAGAAGTATTCAGTATAATTAAAAAACTATTGGAAAAGTCCATGCCCACTGCGAACTGGAACATATGTTCATCAGCCTATAAAGGTCATGGTAACCCTATTAATTCTCATACATGTAGTACATAGAATGCCGGCTTTAAAGCCGTATGCCGGCGCTCTTAAACTTGACCCCATTCACCAAAGGGACAAGGACAGAGCTTCCTTTATGAACGGGGCACGTCGGAATCGGAAGGTCTGCGGCAATTACAGCGATTATCGGTCGGCGGTACACTGTGACAGTCAACAGTCGACAGTATTCAGTCCAGCAATTACCACGTCTCAGGTTACCCCCCAGCAGCGGGGCCTCCGGGGATTACAACTTGTTATTGCTGGGGGCCGCCTCTCAGAACCAGCATCTGCGTCCGTCTGCAGCGTGACATTCAAAATGCAAACGTACGCCAAACCAGTTTCGGATGCGTCCAAGTGAAGGGCCCCCCAACATATTGAAATATATAAAAAAATATCGAAAAAAATCTACATAAACAGGAGATGGTTGATTGATGATCGGAACTGGGATCTGCCCATCCAAGACACGCTTGTCCACGATTAAGATTTTCTCTAGTAGAGGGCCCAAAGTTCGGGCTGTGATCAAGGTGCACCAACATTCCCTGGGGTTTAATGGCATTGCTACAGTAAAACTTCCATCTGTCCCTTTTAAGGGGTCACCAAATAAAAAATTACATGCGTGGGTATCGTAAAAAGTGTTTATGCTTTATTTTTATTGGACCGCGAAAAGGGTTTTATAGGGTCTTTAGGTTCGTTTCTATGCACAGAAATAAAATATTCTTTTTAACTTGAACTTGGGAATTTTAGTAAAAGTATATTATTATTTATATATTCGTTTAAATCAGTAATAGGAAAATTCTTTGACTCAAAACTGCTTGCATTGTTATATTAATTGAAAACTTAATTCAATATTAGCTCTTTAATTAAGGATATGTCAATAACTTAATAAGTTTTCAATAAGTTCTCAAATAAGTTCTGGTTATTTCACTTTACACTTTTTATTTTAGTGGAAAATACTCCAAATTTCCAAATCTAATAGTTTTTGGACAAGTGTTTACAGTTTATGCTTCCATTAAAATAACATATATTCGAAAACTCGATTTTTTTAAGTGGGAATTCGAATAAAGTGAGCAAATTCCAGATTTTGGCAGAACATTATAAATAGATATGGTGTTATATACATTCTCTATTTCAAATTAAGTTAGTAATCGAATATAAGAGATATTTATATCCAAAACATCCTAATTTATTAATTCAAAATATGTCGAATATGTTTTAAGCTTTCCTATATTATTACTTTGGATAAGAAAATAACATTCATATTTTTGTAAATTATAGGCAATCCCTAAAGATTCGAATGAATATATTTTAAAATTATGCTAAAGCTGAAGCTACGAAGAAAATTAAGCACAAATGTATACATAATTTTGACCTTCTACTTCGAATTTTAAATTTAAGCGACAACAGCAGTTTTTCAAAGAGACTTTAGACTTTAAGACTCCCAACAAGTTCACGTTGTAGAAGCTCGACTGTAATCGCAACTGATTTGATCCGATGTTGTTGATCTCCTTCTGCTGAGTGACAGTTTAGAGCTTAGAGTTATAGAGTCAAAAGATCTATAAACGGTTTAAGTATTTTTTAAATTATTTTTTATACAAACATAGTTGTTGGTCTTTATTTTTTGGGAGTTGGGTCATTGTACTTGAGGTGCACGCACACACACACAGAGGCACCAACGAACTCTGTTCGCTTTTGATTTTGACTTTGTTTTCGTTTTCTTTTGCCCTCGTCGAGAGAGAGAGGGAGTGAGATAGGGAGAGAGGAAGACTGGCTTATTATGCCATGAAATTTAAAAAGCCAAAAAAGCAAAAGCATTGACATTGAAAATTATGCGAACAAGACAGAGATCGCTAGATAATCAACAAGAAGAAGAAGAAGAAGCGGCGCAGCAGATGATTGGATTGTGCTGTGCATACATAGGTGTCAGTGTGTGTGTGTGTGTTACGTTCACCGCTAGAATAATGGCCCGTAGGTAATTGATTATCAATTGTTGTCACTTGTCGTGTCGGTGCGAATTATTGATGCGAATTGGGATTGATCGCTTCGTTGTGCGCCATAAATAAACCGCAATTGATCTGCGCGAAACGAAACAATATTCGTCAGCTGAGTGACAGGCAAGTTCACTCGCTGACAGAAGAGCAAGGCTCTCTAGACAGGACAGGGGCGCAGGTGGGCATAGTTCGGGATATTTTCAAGAGGGGTTGCACTTGGATGGGGAAATAATTTCTCAATATTCACATAAGCATAAAATAGTATTTTTAAGAGGACATCTTTTGGATAATTTTATAATTATCGTTCTTTGTAAAAAATAATGAATTTCATATGGAATTACCAAGAATTGTATTTTCCTCTTTTGTTTGTTTTTATAATTATATTCATTCTTCGTACTGTACTCAGTTTATTTTTTTGTTCTTAATCATGACTTTAAAAAAAAGTTGAGGGTTTCTGTTCAGCCTTAAGGCCAGCCAGACAATTGAGAAGTCATCAAAAATAAATGACTTGAAGAAACATTAAATTTCTTAAGGAGTTAAAAAACTGGTAACCAGTTAAATGACCGCCTCGGAGAATATTATTATTTATTCATAGTGGGGCTCTTAAGACCCTTGACCCCTTGCTACGCCCATGTCGCTTTGCTGTCTCCTTGCATCAGGTCTTCGGTGCTCTCTCTGTCTTCCCCTGACAAATTGACTCCTTCTGGCTCACTCGCGCGCACCTTGAACCAGGTCTTGCGTTCTCACGCTCTTTCCCTCCCACTCTGGCTGCCGCTCCAGTTACATGACGAGTGACAGTTGGCGCACCGCCCCTTCCCCTCGCACTCACCCGCGCAAACAACGAACAATTGGCCAAACAACATAAATAATACTTAAATTAAGCGGCGACAGAGTGTCATCATTAATTATTTTCCCGCTTTACAACCTGAGTGGAACGTGATGGGGTAAAATTGTTCCTTGGCCTGGCATTAAAAGTAACCAAATAGTAACGTAAAGTAAACGCAACGCAAGCACACACTTTGACACTGTCACACACACACACACAGGTGCCCAGGGAGAAGAATCAAGCGCGCGTCATCTCTTATTTTTTGACTAATTAACAGAGTTGGCCGAACGGTGACCTTCACCTTTTGAGCGTTGGCCAAAAACAAAAAAGAAGTAAAACACGTAAAAGGCACAAAGATGAGAAGCCAAAGAATTGGTAACACGCCGACGCCTCCACCTTCAACTGACCCACAAAAAGCGGGGCCGCTCTTCCTGACTCCACCGTGTTGTGATTTTTGTTTTTTGCTTGGGGTAGGTCGCTGGCGCTCTCCCTTTCGCACTGGTATGCCGCATGGCTGTCCCACTCCCACCTGAATACCGTTCATCAAAAGCCATCGCCTTTTATTTTGCAAATTGTTTTCGCCGTTTTTTCCTTGTCTTTGCTCGCGATCATTTGTTTTGTGTTGCCTTTTGTTTTGATCGTTGGCTTTACAGTGGTCTCGGTCACGGGTCGCGAAAGCAAAAGGGAAAAGAACTGAGAAAAATGATATTGGACTTTTATTAATATAACGAAGCTTACGAATTGTTGGTAAAATAATCATATTGAAGATGTTTTTATTTTCTCTTTTCAATCTCCAAATTGTAAATAACAAAGTAAATAAAAATTAAAAAATAAAAATTAATAAAAGTTTCAAAATTTATTTATTAACTTATTAAGATTTTAAATATTTTGCAGTAAACGATGTTTTAAATAATAAATTAAAAATCTTAAAAAAGTTATGGCAGAGGGAAACCTTAATATTGCTTGGTATATCCTTAATATCCTTTGAAATCTTTAAAATTGGTTATGTTTTTCATTTCGTAATAATCTCTTATATCTTAAAAAGTCTTTTTAAAACGGATTTAAATATTAGCTTAAGTTGTGATCTTTAAAACAGAATTTTAATAAATCCAAAATATTTTTAAATCCAAAGTTCAAAGTGGTAATATTTTTCTTTGTTTATAAAAATAATAATAATATTTAAATCATCGTTTAAAAATAATAAGAAATAATTTTCTCTCTGTAACTGTAGCATAACAAAATGGCCCAAAAAATAAAATTTGCACATATTATAATGTTAATTTTCATAACAAAATGTCAAGACTCTATGCTACTATGTAGTATGCATAAATTGATATAAATTTGGATTAAATTTGGTGTAATGATTGAGATGGTTTCGGATGTGACAGTATTGACACGACGACGCATTGTGAATGTGTTTTGGAAATTAATTTAACGACGCGGGCCCACTGTGCACAGTTATGGATATTTGATTCTGTCTGTGGCCAGAGGTCACCGAGCGGTCCATAGAAATGCAAAATGCGAGTGGCTAGTGGCTAGTGGCTGGGGCTAATGATGGCCCACATAACATGCCATATCGGATCGGCTCATTATCGCGCCGGCAGCTCACCGGAGCGGATCTCCGAACACCCACCGGCCACGCCTCTTTCTTGCAGCATTCCACCAACCGATCCTCATCCGTTTCCGCTCTTTTACCGATTCCCTCCCCCCAGTTGGCGCCATGAGGGACCCGCTGCCCGTGGCGGTGGTGCTGCTCCTGCTGCTCCTCGGCTCGGCGATGCCACCCGCCGCCTCCGGATCGGCTGTGCTCATCTCGGACATGACCATGACCGTAATGGTGGAGCTGTCATCGCGCCATCCCTTCTGCAAGATGCACACGGACCGGTGAGTTATGGAAATTATCCAGGTAAAGTTTTAAATATTAATGGTAATCCCCTCCAGCGGCGACATCCAGCGCATGCTGCTGCAGTCGGATCCGCGGCGCATCCGCCAGGTGCCGCGGGAATCGGTGATGGAGCTGGAGGAGGTGTGCCGCCACCAGGGCTCCTATGGCCACGAGTTCCGCGGCGGCCTGGGCTTCATCTATCCGGGAACGAAGTGGTGCGGCCCGGGCACGGCGGCCACCAGCTACGATGACCTGGGGCCGCACGTACGCGAGGATCGCTGTTGTCGGGAGCACGACATGTGCCCGGATGTCCTCAATGTCGGCGAATGCCGGCGGGGACTGTGCAATCGCGGCACCTTTACGCGGAGCCACTGCGACTGCGATGCCCGGTTCCGGCGCTGCCTGCAGGCGGCCAACACGGAGACGGCCAACACGCTGGGAGCCATCTTCTACAATGTGGTGCAGGTGACCTGCTTCCAGGAGCGCAGCCCCTGCTCGGCGCACCAGAGGTTCGAGGACTTCTACTACCGCACCGACCACTGTCCGGCCGAGTTCCGCCAGGCGGATCTCTATGTGCCGCCGCACGGCGACAATCTGATAGCCAAGATCCTGGCCCATCCGCAGGGACGCTCCCTGGCCGCCGTCGCTCCCGCCAAGGTCACCGCCCGCCGTTGGGGCGTCAAGTTGGCCAGCGTCGGCCTGGCGGCGGTCAATATATTGCGCGAGGTGGTCCAGCGGCCGCGGCTCCTCTGGGACAGCCTGCAGGCGCCCGTCAGCAGAGAGCTGCCGCCGGGATCGGGTGGCGGGGCTGGCTATCACTACGAGCGGCCGGGAGCGTCGTCCTACGGATACGGCTACAGCAATCGTGGCTACGGCTACGGATACGGAGCACCCGACTCCCGCTGGAGCTGAGAGCAGCGAGAGCCGAGAGACCCGGAAGACTGTTGTCCCGTCCACACGTTCGATGGGGGAGCTCCAGCGACCGACGACGGGAAGTAATCTTTGGGGCAGGAACTCAGGCAAATATTAACCCTCTGTGACTACCATTAGGGGATTTTCATACCAATCTAAAGAGCAATTTTTTAAAGGAAAAGTTCCGAAAAAAAACCCCCCGGTGTTACCTATAGTATAGGTCCTATACCAAAGACCAATATAGCAACAAGATGAGTAATGCCATGCCATTTCTTTGCACTCGAATTATGTTGGTCCTTGGCTATACTATCTAGCATTCGACCAATATTTAAAATCCCATATAATATAATAAATATTTTAATTATTTTTTAAAATAAGATACATTTAGGCCATAGGTTTTCCTTTTTGTTAGTTTAATTCGGAGTGTTAATACCATGTAAAAATGTTTTTCCATAATATCCATTAGGGATTTGTATTATAAATGTATTTCTACACCCAAAAAAATAGCCTTAGGAACTATAATATTATTGAATGAATTCTATACTTTTGAGTATTAAAAATTTCTTAATAAGATGCTTATTAATTTGATACTACAAAAGTATAAAAATTATACAAATCTGCACAAAGCCTTGAGAAAAATCACTAACGCGACAAACAGAAAAGCACTAAATTCCCGCTAACGCGATATGTTTTTAAATTTTCCATGTAGATTCGTATGAAATAATACTTCAAAATACACAAAAATACTATTAAGTATACTTTTGATATTATGAAGTATTAAATCTCGTTTACTGCTTGCGTACATTTTTAAGACAACGCGTATAAAGGTAAAACTCTTCTTTTTTTTTTGGGTGTAGAATAGATATATAAAAGCCCATATATCATACAAGCATTGTAATCCTATATAAAAAGAGAATATTTTAAGTATCTCTTAAAATTAGATACGTTTTAGGCAATAGGTTTTCTTTTTGGTTAGTTAAATTCGGAGTGTTAATACCCTGCAAAGTTGTTTCTTCCAAATTATCCATCAGGGACCTGTTATTATAATTGTAATTATTATAAATTTCGCCATTTTTCCTCTTTAAATATCTAGTCCCTTCAGGTTCATAAATTTTGTTGACTTTTTTGCTTTAAAAGAAACTTGTAGAACTTAATTCTCGACTGCTTTTAGTCAGCAGTGAACGTGATGTTAAACTTAATGAGTCGGTAATCTTCGTTATATCCTGTTTTGTTATTTATTTCGCAAAAGCTAGCCAAGTCACTTAATATTCTGTAAAAGCCGCGTAGTTATCGTGGTTTAGTCATCTTTGCTCAGGAGAAACAGAGTGGAATTTTTAAGTTCTGAGCACAATGGACATTAATTTCAATTAAATACTTTAAGTGGGTTTTTTTTTCGCCGCATTAAGAGCTTTAATATATTCCTGTTTTTACTTGGCTTAACAGCGATGAGGAATCTTCAGGTTTAAGTCTCACTTTTATGACCAAAACTATAGGGATTGAGATGATTAATCAGTTAAGAGTCAGTTTAGGTGTACTTTTTCTGTGTTTCCATCCAAAGATTACTTTCCGCTCGCGAGTTACTTGAGCCCTTGAACTAAAGATCGAGCACCTATCATTGTTCCCGTCTAGTATTAGTAGTCCTTAAGCCTTACACTTACGTTTACTCGCCTGCATGTCCTGCATGTGTCCTTGCTCGTAGTCCCAATGCCATTGCAAAAAAAAAAGAAGACAGCAAAAACAAAATAAACTCACTAAGAATCGCATGCCTTCCTCGCTCTTGCCGCTACTCCGCTTGGCTTGTTTCAGGGCCGGCTATAACCAAACGGAACAGGAGGCCATCTGCGCCCAGTGGCAGTACCAGCCATCGGAGAAGTATGTGCCCAGCCAGCCGAGGACGTCCTCGTAAGGCGCGCAAGGAGAATCGATCAGCCGGATGACGACGACGACGACCTGCTACAGACAACACTTTAACCTGATGCCGAACCTGAATGCCAAAGATCAACAAACAGACGCTCGGAACTAGCAAATGGAAAATATATACATCTATATTTTCATATATTGAACGCATACAAACCAGATCTATATATAAATATATATACACACGCAAAGTACATGCAAATAAATAAATATATTTACCGAGATCAAGAGCAACAAAAAGTGTCTGCTTTAAATAAGATTTATTTAGTAATTTAGCTCCAGGAGCCAAGCGAGTAATCGTTATCGTTATCGTTCTTATTGCATATTCTTGGTATGGCAACTCTTTTGGCTCTGAAGAGTTGCCAACAGAGCCGCAGGAAAATACGGTCAACGTAGGCCATGCCTCGCGAAATGTCAAAACGAAATTTCATCTGTAGACACGCTGTGCCTTTGGTCGTCAGTCCACTTCTAGACTCCGAAGGGGACAGTACCTTATTTCTTTCTTTAAATAAAGTTTCTTTTTGTTTTTTTATTGATTTGAATGTTATTCTATTTTATTTTCTTTTTGAATTGAATTATTATTATGTACCGTGAACTTTACCCACATCCTACGTTTACGGATTTTATCAATTTTAGTTTTTTTAATTTCTTACTCCTTTAACTTGTTTGCGGGACTCCGAAGATATAGCGCAAATCCTTGATCTACGATCCCACGGAATCCAGCACCTTATGGTCCTTTAATGAGCTGCACTTCTGTTTTGTTTTATTTTAAAAATACAGTTTCTTTTTGTTTATTTATTGATTTGAATTTTATTCTCTTTAATTTTCCTTTTGAATTTCCTTTTTCACGTTCTGCGCTTTCTTTCATTTTTAAATATTATTTACTTTATTTATAAATATATAATTAATGTCTACATTATCAACCCAAGGAAATTCGCATTCCCTGCTCCTCGAGACAGCTGCTTTGCTCCTAGAGAATGTATTATCTCTACCTCAGCGGAAATATTAACCAGACCCTCTGGCACACCTCGACGGAGCAACTCACGCCAGTCTCCTCATCAAGTTCGAATATAATTAATACGCCTGCCCCCAGGCGTAGTGGATCCATTAAATCAACTCGCCGCTCTGTACTTTCATGTCCTTCTGGGTCCTTGCCAAGGCAAAGAGCTTCCGCATTCGACTTTATTCGTGTAAAAAAAAGTATCGCTAGGTTAAAGTGTGTTCGAGTGTTCTCGTGTTCTCGTGTTCCGTGACCTTATCAGGACACACACTTTACAAAATCAGCACGCAAAAGGGATACAAAAAAAAGATAAACGAAACGCCTGAGAGGGATGGGGGTCTTCAGGCACGCAAGGCCACAAACTGCTGGAAAACCTCCAATATATGCGTGTCCAGGTCGGAGGTGAAGAGCAGCGTCTCCAAGGTGCTGCTGTACTTCTGGACCTGCTCGTGATGCTGCAACGGGAGAGATTCCAATGAAGAGAAGCCTTTAACAGCCGGAGAGTGGTCAACTTACCATGAGGAAGACCTGCTGCAGCCGCCCGATGGTCCAGCGATACCAGTCCGTGTCCGGATCACGGCCGTCCGTGTCGGAGCGCAGCAGATGCTCCGATAGGATCATGATGAAGCGCTGGAAGACGATGAGGAACAGGCGCTTCTGGTTGACATTCGCCGCCTCCAACTTCTCCTCCATGCGCTCAACGACCTGGGGAAATATTACAATTTTAAATTGAATTTACAAGAAATAAATAAATAAATGGAAAGCTCTCGGACTCACCTCCTCGGAGGGCTTGTCGGCATGCGTGATGGGCTTCTTCCGCTTGTGCGAGGAGTCCTCCTCCGAATCGCTGGACGAGGAGTCCGCCTTTGAAAGTTTGTCCTTGGCCTCGCTCAGCTCAGTGTCTGAGGAAGGGAATAAAGAATAAGGGATCTCTGAGCTGGCTTTAGAAACTCACTCAGCTTGATCACATGCTTGTTCATCTTCTTGATGGTCAGGTGGAGGATCTCCCACAGATACATCTTGGTGAACTCGCCGGTCATCTCCTTGGAAAAGATCCATGTGGCCACCGCCGAACAGTCGACGATCTGCAGCTTCAGCAGCTTGTCAATCAGCACGACCATCATCTGGGGATGCGAGGACCACAGCTCGTAGATGTTGTGGAGAATGCAGATCTGGGCCTCCTCCGTCTCGGCCAGGGCGCGGAATACCGTGTGGAACTTGGAGATGGCCGCGAAGCTGTGCGAGAAGGACTTCGAGCCCAGGTTCAGCAGCGTCTGCACGAACACGTCGATCTTCAGGGCGTTGAAGCTGCCATCGGACATCTCCTCGCCGCTGTAGCCGCTGCTGGGTATCTCCTTCAGTATGTTGACCACCTCCTCGGGCGTGCACTTCTGTCGGATGGCCACCACCAGCTGATGGGCCACCGTTGTTCCCGGCAAATTGGCTGAGAGAGAGAGAGCGAGAGACAAAGGGGATGAGGCATTCAGTGAGGCATTCAGTGAGGAAATGATTCAGATAATTTGTGTGGGTTTACGAGGTATATTTGTTTTGCCTTCGATGTGGTATGATAAGCCTTACTTTCAGGCCTCTTAAAAATATATATATAATTAAAAACAAATCTTTTATAACTATAAATAAATAAAATTATAAAAACACCATTATTTAAGTAGGTTTTTCTTCGAATTCTTTGAATATTTTGGTATTTTTTTTAGCACTTTTTCCCAAATTTCTCTGCCCAGCCTCTGCCAGCACACGCACAGTCTGCACAACGCACACGTGCGGTCACATTGTCATTTTCTGGCTAAATCTAGCCTCTCTTTAAGCCATTATATTTCCTTTAAAGCAGTGGTGCTCACTACCCTGACTCGCGAGTTAGCAAATTTCTTTGTCTGGCCTCTGCCGGCTCACGCACAATATGCACAGAGTGTAAAGAAAGGAAAAATGCAACCAAATTGTAATTTTGTGGCTAAGCCTAGCCTTTTTTCAGACCTACTTAATTTATATTTATTTTAAAGCAGTGGTGCTCACAGTCCTGACTCGCAAGACAATAAATTTCTTGGCTCAGCCTCTGTCGCCACACGCATAGTGCTGTAAAAATTAATTTTCTTACTCAAAATAACCCTTTTAGAGTTAAATTTATATTTTTTGAGTCTTAGCTATTTTTTATGGAATATTACAAAAAAATAAAACCTATTATTCTCGTATATAAAGCCATTTTGTCCAAATTTTAACATGCCTAGCCTCTTGCTGCTTCAACCTCGTAGTTTTTATGGATTTTCCGAATGGAAAACAATGAATCAACTAGCCGTCGAGAGCGGAGCCTTGCCTGGTGTCCCTAGTTAGGTGACACTTTCGTTGCAATTCGCATTTCATTGCTTGCTTTTGGTTATGTGCGGTTCATGGCGTGGAACCAAGCGGCACCAAGCCCAGAGAGCTCTGCGTGGCGCTGCGTTACTAATGACTGTTGTGCTGCTCCAGCTCTGGCTCTAACTTCAGCTCCAACTCCAGCTCTAGCTCCAAGAGCCACCTCCACCGGCCCCTCCATTACATTACATGCAGTTTATTGGCACTTGCGTCAATTATGTCAATTATGTGTGGATCGAAAAGGGTGGCTAGCAGCGGCGGCAGCGAGGAGGGCTAATTATGCGGCCATTTGGCAAGCATTTTGCATTGGGAAATGCGGAATTCAGGTGCGAATTAATAGGATAACAAATGAATTTACAGGGAAATAATAGCTGGAACTTTCTAGCAAATGATTTAAAATAGAAATGCATGAATAGTGTTTAGTATTCTATTTAAGCCTTCTTAAAAAAGGAAATTAATTATCCTAAGCTGCCTTTATATTTCTTAGCCATTTATTGTCTTTTATTTATTAACAACAACTAAATTTAAGGGTCTTTCTAAAGAAAGAAGTCCTTAGGTAAGCCCTCAGACCTAAATACTTAAAAATTGCTAAATATTATATTAAAAAATAAGGTTTCAACGTTCTTAAGAACAGTTGAACACAGGAAATTAATTATACTAAGCTGCCTCTATTTTCCTGAACACTTTATTAACTTTTATTGATGGGAAAAAAATGATTTTAAAGCCCTTTTAAAGAAACCTTAGAACTTGGTAAGTGCTAAAACTAAAATCAAAAGAGATTTAAGATTGAAATACATGGAAAGTGCTTAATATTCGATTAAAATATACGCTTTCAACCTTCTTAAAAGCATCTGAACACAAGAAATTAGTTATGTTAAGCTGCCTTTATTTTCCTGAACCATTTATTATTTCTTATTTATTAACAACAAATGAACTGAAGGTCTTTTCTAAGAAAAAAAGTCCTCTAGTAGTTCCTAAAACTTAAATCATAAGAGATTTATTATTAATATTCTATCAAAAAATACTCTTAACCTTCTTAGAAGCACCTAAACGCCGGAAATAATGTTTTCTTAGCTGCGTTTATTTTTCGGAACCATTTATAATTTTTTATTTATTAAAAATAAATACAGATAAGGCCTATTTTTAGTTAAAACCCTAAAGCACAAGGAATTGGGTGGCTTAGAAGTGCAATATCCATGTACTCCCAAGAAAAGTCTTCTTTTATTTAATATTCTTTAAAAAATTCAAGACAAAACCCTTGGTATTTTGTGCCTTTAAACTTATAACAAATAAGACTTAATTCAAGTGAAACAACTCTCCAAAGCAAACCATTCTTTTATGAAAAAAAAACCTTTCCTATGAGCAGCATTAACCTTTAACCAAATCTCCAAGAGACTCTAGACAATGTCAATGGTTTGGGAGTTGTATATTTTTTTGTTTTTTTTTTCTTTTGCATGTGTCAAGATCATTATATGCCGTTGTTGTTGTGGAAAAATTCGCACATATTCCGAGTGCACATAATACTTAATAATACTGTTCATTGTTAGCCCTCCTCCAGCCATCGTCCATCGCCTCCCCAAATGGCTTCAGTTAAAAGCCAGAATTAAAGATGTTTTCACGGGAATCTGCTTTCTGGTTTCCCGCTCAAATTGAGCGTGTCCAGAGAGTGAGTACACTCGGGGAAGTACTCGCTGTGCTCCCCGTCGGAGTTCAATGTTATCGAGAGTATCGTTCCGTTCCGTTCCGTTACGGGGTTATCTGCGGCGGGTCATCTTCTGGGTTTTGGTGAGGGCTTTGGTTTGGGCTTGGGCAGAAAAGAACCCCGCCGAAGGTGAACCGCAGCCGCCAGAAGGAAACGAGGCACAGGCGGTGGTGGGTGGCGCCCTGAGAGGGAAACTCCAGCGAAGCGAGCCACGATAGAAATCTAAGGCAACGTTTTTGGGGCCTAAATGGAGGCTATATAGCCAAAAGCACAAATGAAATCAAAAATCAAGAAGCGACCAAAGAGCGATAGGTGGCTGGGGGATATACCCTAACGGAAAATAAATATTAAGAAGAAAGTGATAGCTCGATTATTGAACTTTAATTAAATTCAAGAACATAAATATATCAAGATACAAATTCCCAAGTGGTTCCGGTAGGCTAAAAAACGGTTAATGATGACATGCCTAACAACAGCTAAAAACAAATACTAAGAAGGCAAGCGAAGATCATTTTATAAACTTGTATACAATTAAAGAGCATATTTAGCTCTAAATTATTAAAATTCTCAAGTGGTTCTAGTATCAATCTTAAGATAAAAATATAGTTTTAGTCTAAAAAACAGCAGAGAATAAATACAAAGAAGATATAAAAATATAGTACTATGAATTCAAACATTTTCAAGTACATAATTAGCTTTGAAACATACAAATTCCCAAGTGGTTCCGGTAGGTTAGAAAATCGTTAATTAGAAAACAGCATAAAATAAATACGAAGAAAACAGCAGAAGATCGTTCTATGAACTTCAATTTAGTTCAATAACATAAATAGCCTCAAAACACAATAATTCCCAAGTGGTTTAGGTAACAATCTGGATAACGATAACCGATAACCAAAAAAGATAGTTTTATTAACTTGAAATAAATTAAAGAGCATATTAAGCTTTACATCTTTAAAATTCCCAAGTGGTTCAAGTCGCAATGTGAATATTGATGACAGACATGGTCTACGTTTAGATAAAACAGAATAGCAAATACAAAGTAGATCAAAGATCGTTTTATGAACTTGAATTAAATTTCAGAGTATATTAAAATTCTATTCCTTTAAAATTCCCAAGTGGATAATGCTGACAGATGGCTTAAGTCTAAAAAACTCCAGAAAATAAATTCAAATAACACAGAAGAACAATTCGTTTTATAAACTTTAATTTAAATTCAACCAGCCTTGAAACATAATAATTCCCAAGTGGTTCTAGTCGCAATATGGATAGAATGGATGGATTAGAAACAGCAGAAAATAAATACGAAAACAGAGAAAGATTGTTTTATGAACTTGAATTAAGTTTATGACCCTAATTAGCTCTGAAACACAAAAATTCCCAACTGATTCTAGTGTCAACCTAAATGCTAATTTATAATTTTGACCTCTGCCTAGAAACAACTGTAAAACCAAGTTTAAAAGGTGAATCTTACACTTCTTCGAACTAAATTTCCAACTATAAGCAATCTATCTTTGCCTGAAAAGGGTATCCAGCTCCATGCTCTACATCCACATCCACATAAGCCACATATCCAACCGAGAGTGTTGCATAAATGACTCCAATTCCGACTCCAACTCCGACTCCGACTTGGGGGCTATGCAAAAAGCCAAAAGAAAATGAAAAGCACACACACGTCGGGCCTGCAGATTGCGCAAAAAGCCTCCGCCGCTGGCGACGCATCGCGCATCGCTTGGCTGCCCCAACGAAGGCAGCAGCAGCAGCAGCAGCAGCGGGGGCCCAGAGAAGCTACAGAAGCCACACACGGCTCCCCAGACGTCGTCGTCGTCGGTGCGGACGGATTATTAGCGAGCGCCAGTCGCGGGCGCGTCTCAGTCGTTGTTCCAAGCGCGCGCAGCTCAAACGCATCCAACTTGGTGGTTCCCCTTCTTGTGTTTATTTTTTTTGTTTTTTTCTGGTGCCCATGAGTGAGTGAGTGAGTCCAAGACAATGAGGAATCCGAATAGGAATCTGTGCTTCAGCTTCTGCGGGCTTTTGCCTATTCTCCTGGCAAGCGTAAGTTTTTGGGGGCATCCCGCAGCTTTCCGGGAGTTCATCTCCTTCTTCTTTTGATCCTTCAGCTGCCCTTGGGCGGGGCCATAGTGGGTTCTGGCAGGGATCTACTGCTGACGCCCAAGCCGGGACAACAGCTCAACGGCAAGCGCATCTTCTACGAGGAGGAGAAGGAGGAGGAGCCTTTGAGGCGACGCAGTCAGCGTCCCTGGGAGCGAACGCTGAAGCATGTGACCTATGTGACCCTCTTCACGGATGCCGCTGTGAGTGCAGCAGCTGGGAATCTCAGGTGGGTTATCCTCCTGCCTCTTCTTATCCTTCTAAAGCTTCATTGATGCTCTGGCAGCCAGCTGCATGAGTATCACGACTTCTTGCAGACTCCCTACATCCCGGCGGACGCCCAGAGCGGCGCTTTGGCGGGTTCGGCCTCCTCGCGCTTCGGCGACATTGTTACCCTGGCCAAGGGCTATTTAGAGCAGGTGGGTCCGGGACCAGGCAACGCCACCTATCGCTTCCTCGAGGGCGGCACTTGCTTCCAGCTCAAGTGTCCCCAGGCCAGTGCCAACCAGCGGCGGGCCCTGTGGCAGGTCCAGCGCATTCGGCATCGGGACGGGGAGATCGGAGGCGGCCGCTCCTTCCACTACGAGATGAAGTTCAGCGTAACGCCGCTGGAGAGCCAGTCGTGGCAGCCGCACCAGCCGATGAGCTACATCCAGAAGGAGTCCGACTATCCGGGCAGCTTCGGGCGCTTCACACGCGATCCGGGCTTTGCCCAGAGGCGCCTGGATCGGGAGAGAGCGGCGGAGCAGTCGCAGGCCACCTTTAACCATGGCATTTTTCAGCCTCCGCCGCCGCCGCTGCCACCGGTGCCGCCCGCCCTGCCGCCCAAGCTCAACATCGGTGAGTACCTGAAGGGCAATCCCAAGCTGGAGCTGTTTCCGGGTCTCTTCAACCTGGGCCTGCGTCCGAACTACGTGGCGCCCACCACCTTTCGTCCCAACTATCCGCCGGCGGTGAAGTTCGTGCCGGAAATGGAGCGGTTGCCCCACAGCCACACATCTCACAAAACTGAGGTGGGTCAGCCACCTCTTGGTGGTGGTGGCGAGGCCACGCCGGGTGCCGTGACCCATCACTTCCACCACCACTTCTATGTGGCTCCTGCCAAGGGGGAGACCGACTTGGCCTACCGCTTGCCTGCTTCCACTCCGGCGAGCCATCCCCCAAGAGATTTCTATCCGCAGCGCCAGGCCGTGCAGTTTCCCAGCTCGCACTCGGCCTCCTTGGAGTCGGACGAGGAGCAGCACGAGCTGCTGCGAACGCCTCACATCTATGGGCAGGCCTCCAAGTACCAGACGGCCAAGCTGCCGCCGCTGCTGATCTACGCGGGCGCCGAGGAGGACAGGTCCTTTGTGCAGAGCGAGCCGCTCGAGGAGACGGTGTATCGGTACTCAGAGCCGGATCCGCTCTATGTGCACCAGAATCCCATTGATATTTTGAGGGAGAAGGAGCAGGAGCAGGGGCAGGGGCAAGGGCAGGAACAGGAGCACGAGGAGAAACAAGAGCAGCAGCAAGAGCAGCAGCAGCAGCCCGAGCAGCAGCCAGGGCAGGCTTTAGGACAGGACAGAAAGGGAGAACATCCCGCGAGCAACCTGGAGCAACCGGAACTGATCACCACAGCAGCAACCGCTGGTACTCCAGCGCCCACTGAAGCCACTGAAGCCTCCACCAGCTCACCATCAACAACAACAACTCCTCAGACAATCCCCACGACCAGCTCCAGCTCCAGCTTCGTGTCCACATCCACGCACTTCAGTCCCCTGCGCTCCATTAGTCGCTATCGAACCACTCCGCGGATAACCGCTGGCCGTTCCACCACCACCACCACCTCGACGACCACGGAGCCGCCCTACGGCAAGTGGGCCAAGCGGCGCAAGGAGCAGGACAGCAAGGCCAAGAGCAGTCTGCGCCACGAGGCCATCATAGCCACCAGCAGCAGCACCACCACCACCACGACCACGACGGAGGCAGCCACCCCGCCGCCCAGGCCAGTGGTGGAGGTGCTCACCCAGAAGTCGGTCAGCCGGTCGGTTAGCATCAAGGTGGGCGAGAATGGCGAGGAGATACCCATCCTCGTGGACGACGAGGAGAACGAGGTGAAGCCCCTGGCTCCCTCTAAGCCTAAGCTATAAGCATAATCCTAGCCAAGTAAGAACCATTTCCAAATATAAAACTCCTTGCGAGCGACTCACCTGCCTCCTCGTTGGCATACTTGTAGTTGGGCACGGGCGTCGGCGGGATGAGCTTGGCGTACGTGGTGGGCATCATCTCGGTGATGCGCTGATGATAGGACAGCCTAAGGGAGGAGGGAACTTCAATATAGGGTTCACGAAGAGGTAAAGTAACAAGACCCACCTCAGGCACTTGTGCAGCACCTCCTGGATGAACTTGGGACGCGGATGCTCGGCGTCCAGCAGCAGGCAGCTGTCCCACTCGTCCCAGGACCACGTGAACTTGAAGTTGCTCAGATGGTAGGAGAACCAGTTGACGAAGCGGTCGAAGCAGGACGTGTTCATCGAGTCGATGCGCATGAACAGGATCTCGGTGGCCTGGGCCAGCACCTGGGGCAGCGTGGCCGGCTGCAGCTTGCACAGCTCGATGAGGATGGAGCCGTAGCAGATGTCCAGGTAGCGCGGCGTCGGCATGTGGAAGAGCTCGGCGAATATGACCTCCACGATGCAGTACTCAAGCGGAATCTTGTGCTTGAAGGGGAAGCTCAGCAGCTGGGCGGCACAGTCCTTGCGCTCGTGGTGGTACGTCTCGATGATGTGGTGCAGATGCTCCTCGATCAGGAAGCGCTCGATGGAGTGGGCACCGGGCAGATTCGGGCCGTCGGGGCAGTCGGTGTAGTCGAACATGCGATAGACCACCCAGGGCATGGGATATTCGAAGTTGTCGTGGTGCGGCGGCGGCACAATCTGGGGGAGGTTGTGCTGCAGGGCCTCGCACAGGATGGTGTCGAAGGTCAGGTAAGGGCGCGGGATGTGCTTCTCCGCCCAGTTGTCCTGGCGCAGCTTGCGTATCTGGGCCCACAGGCAGTCGAGGTACTCCTCCTGCGGATGCGGCGCATCCGATGACCACACCCGCAAGGCATTGTGGTGCTTCTTGGAGCGCTTGTTCAAGTAGACCTCGATGCGCAGGAGGAGCGACTCCAGGGCCGACTCCTTCTTCTCGTACAGGTCGCGGCCCACCCAGGGCAGGGTGGAGAGGACGGCGAAGACGAACCAATCGCGACGCACCTGCGGCACCGTGTCCTCGTTGGACACATCGATCATGGTGTCCAGCAGCTGCAGCAGACTGGTGGCCGAGATCACGTGGCAGTTGACCAGGTCGGCTAGGAAGCGCAGCGAGTAGCGGGCGGCGTCCCAGCGGCACATCTTCAGCGACTCCTTGAACGTCTTCACCATGTGATCGACGAACTCGCCGCCGAACTTGTAGTTCTTGGCGTTCAGCAGGCCCACCAGCGTCGTGTACACGGTGCACTTCTCTGGCATGCGAACGGCACAGTCCGAGAGGATGCGCAGAATCTTCAGGCGGAAGGTGCCCAGATCGGCCTCCAGTACGGAGACGAGTCCCTCGAGATTCGACTCCACCGACGACGTGCTGCGCTCGCCCACGCGCAGAATCAGCGACTCCAGGCGGTCCTCGATCTCCTGGTTCTCCGACACCCGGCGGCGCTTGTTGCGTCGATGATCTGCATTTGGGATTTCCTCTCCATTTACAGACTTTAATCTCTAATTTGGACTTAATACCACTCACCATAGCTCTCGTCCTCCGTGTCGTGCGCCCGTCTGCGACTCATCTTTACGCCTCAAAAGGATCTCTAAGTTGCGCTTTCACTTCGCTGGCGGCCTTGTTCACCGGCTGTCCGCGTTGTTGGAATGCCTCCTGTGGAAGAGGGGCACCTGTCTCTGCTGCTCTGCTCCTGGCAAGGAGTGGAGGGGTTGCTAGTCGCCTACGTCGGCTACGTGTCGTCTTCGTTAACTGCGAGCGCTTGTTAAACGTGCCAATTCTTCAACTGCTTTTGGAACAATTTTCCTGCGGATGCGGCGCTTGGTTTTTTTTTGCCAAAGACTAGAGATGCAACGCCAGCGATTACCGGCATAATCGATAACCGCGAAAGGCGGCGTGCCGCAGCATTTCGGGCCTTCGTGCTCACGAGGACTGGTACAAAGAAAGAAATGGGCAAGAAATGTTATTTGTTTTGTTCTTATTGTCTCTCTAATTAGCATTTTCCTGGCTCTCTTGTTTCAAAAGAAAAAACCCTCAATATACCATAATATTACTTGTAACTGCAAGCACTTTTATTAAAGTTTTCGGATTTTATATTTTTCATGTATTAAAGCATTTGGTTCTGTGCAAAAAATGCAATCTGCAAATATGCCAAATATGAAGCAAAGCCTACTAGATAAAAAACTATTAGCTTTAAACGAATTACTTTCCGATAATTTGCACTGGAACGAGATGAGAGATGGTCAACCTGAGAGCACAAGCAGTTCAACAAAGTTGCCAATTCATTGCGAAAAGGGAAAACTTCAATCGATAGAACCTATCCTATCCTAACTTTCATGTTTCAAAAGAAATAATCCCCAGTGTACCTAAGTAGTACTTGTAAAAGGAAATAGCTTAATCAAAGTATTGTTTTAGTTTCCGAGTTTTTGTTGTTTGCAAAAAAAATGCAATGTGCAAGAATGCGAAGGATGAAGCAAAGCCTACTGAGAACGAAACTATACGCTAAAAACTAATCATTTTCTGATAATTTGAACTGGAACGAGATGAAAGATGCCAACCTGAGAGCCCAAGGAGTTCCGAAAAGTTGCCAATTCATTGCAAAAAGGGAAAACTTTAATCGATAGTACCTATCGCTGTCAATATCGAGACTGCGGCACGAGCTTTTGTCGTCTCTATTCGTTTTAAGATAGTAAAATCCTATTTGCAATAACAAGCTTAGGCGGGCAAAATGAACTTCGTATTACCGCTGTGCCTTAGCTTCCTGCTGATCCTGCCCGCGCAGTCGATTGAGCCCATATCCACTACCATAGGCATCGGCCTCCTCAGCTCCGCTGCTTACTTTAGGTGCCGGTTTTACGAGTGCTGCGACGACCGAAGCATACCGGGCGACATAGAAGGTGAGTGCACCGTGAGGAGTGCGTGTGTGGTCGTTTCTAATTGCGGGGAATTCCCCGTTTAGCACTGAAGGAATCGCTGCGCACAACGCTCTTCGGCCAACACATCGTGGCGCAGCATATTGTGCCCGCCCTGGTGGCTCACTTCAGCGCACAGAGCCAGTCGCGCAAGCCGCTGGTGATTAGCTTCCACGGGCAGCCGGGAACGGGCAAGAACTTTGTGGCCGAGCAGATCGCACAGGCGCTGTACCTGCAAGGCTCCAAGTCCGGCTACGTGGCCAAGTATTTGGGCCAGGCCGACTTTCCACGGGCGGAGCTCGTGTCCCATTATAAGGAGCGGATCAACCGGGAGGTGCGAAGGCAGTTGAACAACTGCCCGCGCTCGCTGTTCATCTTCGACGAGGTGGACAAGATGCCCAGCGGCGTCTTCGACACGCTCGCCTCGCTGGTCGACTACAACGCCTTCGCGGACGGCACGGACAACACGAAGGCGATCTTCATCTTCCTCTCGAACACGGCCGGCAAGCACATAGCCGACCATCTGGGCGATCTGATGAAGGGCGGCAAGTTGCGCGAGGACACCCGCCTGAGCGACTTCGAGCAGCTGCTGAAGAAGGCCGCCTACAACTTGGACGGAGGACTGAAGAAAACCGCCCTGATAGACTCGCACGTCATCGACCATTTTATTCCCTTCCTGCCGATGGAAAAGGCGCATGTGATCAAGTGCCTGGAAGCGGAGTTCTGGCGCTGGGACAGGACGCCAAACAAGAACATCATCGCCGACATCCTCAGCTCCTCGATCAGCTTTGATCGCACACACGGCATGTTCGCCATCTCCGGCTGCAAGGCCCTGGAGAAGAAGGTGGCCATGGCCATTAGCAATTAGTCATTAGTTCCGCTTCAGAATTGTTTCTTTTTGTATTTCGTTTTGCGTACTGCAAAGGCATCTTTTAAGGAATAAAGTTAATAGGGTTTCTATTATTATCTTGCACGACTACCACGGGTTCAGCCACTTGAGGCGGGCGTCCTTGCGCAGCAGCTCGGTGTCCAGTCGGCGGGGCTGCTGGTCGAACTGGTCCCGCGCCTCCAAGCGCACCTCCACCGGACCGAGGTCCTTGGTGACCAGGCACTCGCCGTTCTCCTTGAGTATCGTGTGCCGCACGTCCTGTGCTGTCGGTTCGCCGTAGGGAAACGTAATCGGGGTGACCTTCACCAGGTGCTTGATTTTCCACAGGCGGGCATTGTTCTCCGGTATGTTCTTGACCACCGTAAAGTCGCTCTGCTTGCCGTCCAGCCCCAGATCCTTGAGAATGCGCTTCTCCCAGTACGGATTGCCCTTCACCGGCTTGATGCGCTGCACCCGGAACAGCTTGGCCGGCTCCACCGGTGGGTCCTGATGATCTGCCGTCCTGCGAACCGGGGGATTCATAGTCAGAAACATGGCGTAAAGTGCGGCAGCCGCCTCTCACCTGGGGTAGTATGTGATGCCCTCGAATTTCTGGCCATCCTTGTACAGGAACTTCTTGTTGTGTTTGCCGTAGGTGCGCACGGGGCATGTGCTGCTCCGCAGGGGCGCAAGTAGCCGTGACAGGTTCATTTTATTTGACTATTTCGGAAAAAACAATTCACATGAAGAAGTTATGTTATGAAATGCAATGTGTAGAGCTATCGATTCTATCGATATTCTAGAGAAGGCGATACATCGTTAATAATTTTCCAACACTTTATAGTAGACCGCGGGGTATTTGCACAAAGCCAGAATTATTGTGAACGAGAAGTAGCATTATTTTTTTACAATTTGGAGAAATATCTTAAATTTTTACTAAATTAAAAATGTGTTACCGATACCGAAACATCGATATACTTCAGTGTCAATGACATCGAAATTAAATGTTGTGGTCTTATCGATATCAGCTTATCGGTCGCTGAGGAAAACCCGCGCATATTTGAATATGAAATCTCACCCAGCATCCTATCCAGAGGGTGGTTTCTGCGACAAAAAAGGGCGGTCTTTCAGAGCAACCACCGCCATTTTGCTGTCGCTTGTATTGGCGCTTATTGGCGAGGGTAGTGCACTCCCCATTGGCTGTTCTATGTTGTGTCCAAGGGTTGTTCCGATTTTCGCTATAAAGGAAGCTGCAGCCTCGTGACCGGAAGTCAGTTCGACGTGTGTGTCCTTCAGGCGAGCAGCAGTATCAGCAGCCGAGCCCCAGTGGATAGCAAGGATACCTTCCCAGCCAAGCAAAGGAACACGGAATACTCTGCACCTGTGACTGCTGTGAGTTTGGGTTTTAAAAAAGCTTAAGAAAACTAAAAATATAATAAGGAAGTAATTAGAGCTGAATGGGATGCTAAGTGATTCAAAGAAGTGCTGAAATTATTTTAAAAATAATAGTTTTTTATTAGTTGTGAGCAAAATACAGTTTTTTTTTAAACAGACAGACGAGAATTGTAATTTTTTTTTTGTGAAAAAAAAAATGCTCTTACATTTAAACTTAATCAATAAATCTGTAAGTATTTATTTATTATGATTATATATCAGGTTCTGATTTAAAAAAAGTATACCTATTAAATTATAAAAAGTTCAAAACAAAAAAAGACATGTTTAGTCATGTTGTAACTTCTTGTTTTCCAAATAATTTTGATTTTTTTATAAATGTCAAGTTTAATACCTTGTATTCATTCAATAGTCTAAGATATTTCACGATATTTTACATACATATACATATGTATATCATATCTTTAAAGATATGAATTTGCTTAGTTCCAATATATCAGGTCTCTGAAAGGCTTCTTTCTCTTAATTCATAGTAGATACAAGGTAGTTAAAAATCTCCAGAGACTGGAGTGTCAGCCACGTAGCCCATCGAACTAGATCCGATTTCGTTTGATCCCATTTGGCGACCCAAGAGAGCAACAATGGCCACGTTCACGTCCTTGGCTCGATGCAATTTGTGCGACTTTTCAGAAGAGCCCATTAAATAAATTCACATAAAATCATACGTCAACCACAAAAGGGTTCCTAAGGGGTTGAGGTCCTTCCTTGAGATGGAACCCAAACTCCCGTGGGCAAATAAACGTGCCGATTGTTCGGCTATTTGTGTAGGTGTGAAAATATGTTGCGAATAAACAATAAACACAATAAGTACAATAAGTACAATAAAAATAAATGAAAATAATAGGAAAGGCAAACAACACAAAGGGGTGTAAGGGGTGCAAGGGGTGTGCGTGTGTGCGGCACACTCGCACCCTCCACAACAAATGCACACAAATGAACCATAAATAATGCAAGTGTTTGATTTGCGGGGTTACGCTGACCAGGATTTAATTCGGAAGGATTAGACAGCAAGTGTCCTCCTTCGGCATTAATCAAGGAATAAAATATATGCATGTCAAGTTCGATTTTAATTCTGGGATAAATATTTATAAATAACTGCAATATTTAAGGTATTTAAACTTTTTAATAAAATGATTTCTCAATTCTCACAAATTTTTCCGGATTTTCTATATCTTTCCTCTCACAGCAATCGGCGGCAGCAGGTCCAAGTTATAGCTCCAGTCGATCCTTGAATCGAGCAGAAAATGGTCTACGACATGACGCACATGGCGGCGGGTCCGCCGCAGAGCATCGCCCTGAGCCGCTACTACCTGCCCGAGGAGGACGAGATGGTCGTCGGGGCGAACAATCCGCATCTGGTCAGCGAGGACTATGCGGCCAGCACCACGCTGGATATCGACAAGCGGTTCCAGGCGCGGATGGCCTGCGAGACGGCCGCCCAGCCGGCACCACCGCCGCCGCCCACGCCGGCACCGCGGCGCCGGACCACGCCCATCGCCCACCTGGATCCCTCGGAGCTGGTGGGTCTGTCGCGCGAGGAGCGACGTCGCCGGCGCCGGGCCACGCTCAAGTATCGGACGGCGCATGCGACGCGGGAGCGCATCCGAGTGGAGGCCTTCAACGTGTCCTTCGCTGAGCTGCGCAAGCTGCTGCCCACTCTGCCGCCGGACAAGAAGCTGTCCAAGATCGAGATCCTCAAGCTGGCCATCTGCTACATTGCCTACCTAAATCACGTGCTGGAGACGCCCTGAGACAGCGCCGGCGCCTCCAGCTTCGCCACCAGCTGCCTCTTCAACGAGGCCAACTTTTTCGCCCCCCCGTAGGAGGTGGGGGGGCGGCAGGAGTGCTACCAGGATTCGTGGGCCTGGTCGGAATAGTATGCCACTGTTCCGCCGATACAGGGATTATAGGGATATTTATATCAAGTAACCTCATAACCTGGAGGCCCCTTGCACCATCAATCCTGGTGCTTCACCGTACATTTTTTTTAATGGTTATAATATTTAACCGGAGGTTAACCGGGCAACGGACTCCCTGACAAACGGATATCCTGGAAGGATCTATCTGTTAAAAATCTAAAACTTTAGGCTACAATTATTGTCACGTCTAGGAGGGTCTCGCTAACCTGCTAACCTTTGATTATAATGTTTAACCAGCAGTTAACCTGACAACGGATTTTCCATATTAGTTAATCTAACAACAACGAAAGCCCATTCCCCACCAGTTCTGGCACTTCAACCTTTTGTTTGTTTTCGGGTTTAAATCTCACTGACCTGCTAAGCTCTGATTATAATATTTAACCAGATGTTAACTGAATTTCTAGCTAACCTTTGATTAGAATATTTGACTAGACATTAACTTGGGAGCAGTATTCCTGAATCTAATTCTCAAATATTTAGATTAGCGCTTTCTTCTATGTCCTTTAATTATTTTCATGCCTGTCTAGGTATCGCTGATTTTTTAACCTTTATGTATTATATTGAACTGGATGTTTGCATAAACTATTTTACTTTTTCTTCCATTTTTCCATTTCCTTTTATTCGAAAAGGTTAACTTATTTAAGCCTAGGTATTTCAGTGATTACTTTTATTTTGTTATGGTGAAAAATCGTATTTGCCAACCGCAGATTCACACTTTTAACTTGGAGATTAAAAAGTTTTTTTTATCTTGTTTAATACTTTTAGTTTTTGTTTCAAGCAAATTTAAGTTAAACTAACCCAAGGTTAAATTAAAATACTTATTGAGAATTTAAAGAAGATTCTGTAAGCTGAAGATTTTGTTTTGTTTCATATAATTTTAATTATTAAAGCATTTAACCAGAGGTTAAATGAAATGTAATGTAAACAGTTAAGATGTCTGATTCGGATATTGCAAAATATGACAAATATGACAAAACTATTATATTTAAAGCGCAACTTTAGACATCTTAAGCAATATTTATCTCAAATAGTACTTAGTAATGTAATCCAAAACCCCTTAGATCATTGAGGAATACTAGTAATAATCCAACCTTTTTTTGTCTAGCTTGTAAGTCGTGATATTTGTTTATACTCTAACTTAACTGGATGTATGTGTGTGTGTAAAAAGCAGTCAAACAATAAATATACATAAACAAATTGCAAAGTGTACGGAATGAGTCCTTTTCCGAGTTTTTCCCCAGCCTCCAATCTCTCTTCGAGTCTCATCTGCTCTGTCTGTGTTTTCCATTTGCTTGGACGTTTTCCTCGGAAAAGCCAGCTGCTAACCGACCCCAAAACCCCCCACACTGCCAGTCCCCTTTATTTACCAATCCCCCCCTTGGAATAAAAAAGGAAACGCCCCTTTTCGAAAACAGGGTCACGTGCGTGCTTTTTCCATGTGGAGTTCAAATTTGTCGAATCGAAAATGCTTAAATGAGAATTAAGAAAATTTATTTTATTTTAAAATTAGAAGAAAATAATTAACATTTTAGTTATGGCTAGCGAAAGAAATTCGAAATCGAAAATTCGAGGATGGGATGTCCCTTGCACGGATCACCCTGTATCTGAGCGCGGGAGGCTGTCGGCCAGAGCTGTCAACTTTTTTGATCTCTCTCTCTCTTTGTCTTGTCTGTTAAAACTGCGGCCTATTTTCCGCTGGATGATAAGCAGGGGAGGCGTGGCAACGCGGTTGGTAACACGACTAACACAAAATATATGTATATCATTTTCGCAACGATATCCGTAATAACAATAATAACAACAACGTGGCAATGGCAACCACTCCGACGCTCTGTCTCTGTCACTTCTCACCTGTCTCCCTCTCGCTCCTCTGAAGGGAGCCTGGCTGCATTCCGACAGTGTGCAGCTTGCCAGTGTTGAGTGGGCGGGAAAGGGAAGTATAAACATAAACAAGCGGTGAAGGCGACAAAAATGTTATATTTCAGTTGAGTAAGGTTTTAAATATATTTTGGTTTAAGATATAACAAGAAAGGAATCTATTTTCGACACGCCAAATTTTATTTAAAATTAAAGAATAATTTATTTTGTTTTATTCTGATATCTTTAAAATCAACAACAATCGGCTAATTTGGTCGTTCCTATGGCAGCTATAAGATATAGTGGTCTGATTTGGCCCGTTCCGACTTATGTAATAATGGGAATAGATGAAAGACTATCTGCAAAGTTTCATTCAGATAGCTCAAAAACTGAGAGACTACTTTGCATAGAAACAGATAGACGGACAGACAGTCGGACGGACAGACGGACATGGCTAGATCTATTCGTCTGGTGATGCGGATAAGATGATCCTTTACTGCGTTAATAATAATAATGTGTATATAATAACAATAATATATAACAAAATTAATTATTTTCAAGCTATGCAAATATTCAGCAATAGAATATCCCGGATATCTTTACGAAACGTTTGTCGCCTGTGCCAGGCCTTTGTTTTCGAGTGACGTATGTACGCATCCCGTAAATGTTACCGTTACCGTGATTGCTACCTTTTAGCTCCACCCCGCTTCCCACTCCTCCCGCGATTTGCACATTTGCAAATAGCGACAGTTAAGTTTATTTACTTGGTAACGGTAACTTTGGACCAGGAGCAGCAGGCGCCTCCTTTTTTTTCGGCCCCTTCGTCGTCGATTGCCACGCAACTGGATTCGGAGCTCCGGAGTTATTTATATTTCCGTATTCCAGTCCCAATATACACACACAATCGGTTGGCTGAAGGAATTTGCACGAGGATTGGATGGGAAAATTGGATTGTTTCTGAATCCGCAGGATCTGTTCTGGCGCTTTGAATGGTTTTCCAATTGGCCCAGACGACAGCTGCTGGTAAATTGATGCACGGAGCGGGAACTGCATTAACTGGAGGCCATGGACAGCGGCAGAGCGTGAAATTAGCTTAAGTGTTTGTCGCCTCGACCAGGACACAGAAAAACAAGGAAGAGGAGGTGGAGAAGGAGTCCCGGAGCAGGAGGAGTACCTTGCCACCCGTAAGTTACAAGTGCAAGGGCCACAACATCCTTGCACGTGTGCTCAACTAGCTTTTTGACTGTCTCTAATCCCACGGACGCGGATGCGGATGCGGCCTGCACCATGTGATAAATTGCACCCCAGAGGGTTGCCATAAAAATCATCGCTTCCGCCAAGGGGTGATCCCTGCTCAGGGGAGGAAGGGACGTCTGAAGAGTATCTGTATCTATCCGGGAGTACGAACACAATGCCCAACCAACCATCTATCCATCCATCTGGGCCCATCCAAGTGTCGTAATCCGCATGGCATTGTGTGTAGTTTCGGTGTCCGCTTAAACGCCTCCACTTTTGTTGCTAATTGAGTTTAAAATCAATTTGTATTTTACGCCGGAATCTGGAGTCCGCCACCCATGGCCTCTCCTCCGCCGGGAGATGTTGTGTAATTGCCGTGCAAATTTAATTACAGTGCCAACACCATCAGCTCATCCATTGTGGTGACGAGACACGCGTTGCGAACGTGCGCCGGGCGGTCACTCCCCCGCCACAAGGCAGCTCCCACTCCTCCCCCGATCGATCAAGGTCTCAATCAAGTGCTGACATCCCGGCCAGCGCCGGGTAGTATCCAGTTACCAGCGGCTGCCCATTTGCATTTGTTAATTGAAATCCGTCTGCGTGGGAATCTGTAGTGTTCGGGAAATCTTTTCGAACATTTTCGTATCTTTTCGAGGTTCATAAAAAGCTTATATCGGGTGGTTAGGGTATTACGGGTATTACACCTTAGTTACAACCGAGAATGTATGTTTTAGGAAGAATGAGGCTTCGCCGAGCGCAACAGTATCACTAGCCATTTCCGTAAGTCCTCTGTCAGTCTGTCGTTTTGTCCGTTTGTCCGTCTGTCCTTTTGTCCGTCTGCTTATATAAGACACTATATCTCACAGACTAAAAGAGCTCGAGCCTCGAAATTTGGTGACAACATTCAACAAGGTTGCACTTCGATCAGTCTTCTTTCAAAATTTGGCCACGCCTACTAACGCCCACACGAATCGTAAAAAAAAAGTATTACATCTTCTGTAGAACTATATTTAAATTTTATTTCGGGTTTGCTACATATTATTATTAAAACATATTATTATTAATTTACGACAATTAAATATCATTCGACATACTGTTAACACAACGCATTCTTTTTTTTAAGATTTTAATTATTTATTTTTAAGAAAAACAAACAATTTTAAACTACTTTTTCTCAAATTGATAATGAATAATAGAACTTTTGTATTTTTAATTAACCCTTTAAACACATTTAAATTTCATTAAAAACATTTGGTGCATAGTTTTAATAATTTTAATTTTAGATCAGATTGTATTAATTGATATAAATTATTTTTTTTTTAATAAGATATATATTTTCTGATATTAATGAGTTGATATTAATCATCATTGATCATTTTATCATTTATCATCATCATATATTATTTTATAAACTATCTCTTTACATACAAATATTATATTTGTCTTATAATGCTTTCCTTTAGTTAAATTTTCGTTATTACATTAATATCCTTTAGTTATGAGTAGTACATTTTAATTCATTTATACATATTAAATTCGTGCAAGTTCATGAATGCTTTTATATTAGTTTAAGGTATTATTATTTAATTAAAAAGGTATACAAATATTGAAATTCGTTTTTACTGATAATTTCCAAATATGTTTTTGGCACTAACTTTAAATATTCCCAAAGAATTCAAAGAATTGTATAGAACGATTTTATTTTATTAATTTTAGATATAATAATAAAAACTATCTAAATTGTTTACAGAGCAACTACCAGTATCAATATATTCTGCATTATCATTAATAACAAATTAAATAATTTTCAACAATTGGAGACATATTATTATTAGTTAGCTCTAAAAAGTCAGCTACAGCTACCTGTTTTTTGCGGGATAAGTCCCCCTGATAAATGAGCCCAGATCGGCGGCTTACAGATTAGGGGGATTGTCCAGTTTTTTAACGCGCCTCCGGCTTTAACTTTCGAAGGGCAAACACAAACAAGGCATTAAGTGGCATTAGACAAATGCGTTTCTACACATGTTCCGGCACAGAGATTACGCCGTGTAATTGGCTCCCTTTCCGGGGTTGCTTCCTCCTCCTCCCTTCTCGCTCTCCAGACACGGTCTCGGGGTGGGCTTTTTTATCAATTGGTTTGTTTGTCCGGGGACCATAAATAAGGGAATTACTCGAGACGCCGAGCCGGGAGGGTTTTCCTAACAGGTGTCTATCGAGTCTCCTGGCTAAGCTCTTAACCCACGTTAACCCCTCGGCCCCCTTCAGCTTTGTTGCAGTTTGAGGACGCCCTTCAGCGATTGACAGTTGCCTCCACAAGAGCGTCAAGGTCGTCTACGCCAAGGATGGACACCTGCTGCCCGGAGTGGTAGAAGGTAAGTTGGAGGTGGAACTGAGAAGTACGCTCATATCTGTTTAAACACATTTACATATATCTCTTGGCTTATACATTATAATACTATTTATGTTGGCACGCCAAAAAAAGGCTAGAAGATTTACTTTTTATCTGGCTTTGTTTGGATTTTCAGTTTCAATAAAAATATTGGTTGATAAAGGAAATTATTTAAATATAAATAATATTTTTAGAAGGTTTCTCATAACCCTATTCTATTTATATTTAAATATATGGTAAAAATAATATATTATATACACAATTAATTTAAATCCGTAGGGATGCCTGCCTGAGCGGGCTTAACTAGTTTGCCTGGTTTCCGCTGGACTTGGATCTCTGGATAACCAGCAGCTTAAGCCAGGACTGAATGTGCAGCACTGATGTGAGTTGGTTTAGAGCTATAAGATATAGAACCATTAAAGTCTAATAACAATTTAGAAAATACGAGAACACAATAAGTCCGATCATCATCATCAGGGCACTCTTTATTCCATTGCTAATACTAAATAAAATCACCAGCATCTTCATCAAATCATCTCCTTTAGCATATTTCATACAAATACATATCTCCCCTTTTAATCTAATTAAAAACATTTACCGATTATATCTTAAAAATAAAATCACGTAATACTTTATCATGGAAAGTTATCTTGTAACTCCTTATTGCTTAAGGAAATGTATAATTCTCCAATTAAATTTATATATTTTTTTTTATTTAACTACTTAGCAATTTATTTAACTAAACAAAACAACTTCTGTTTAAACGAAATAAAAAGTTAAGTTAAGTTGATAATTTCCTTAAAGTCTAGTTATATTTCACGTGAACGTTAAAGTAAAAGTAATTTATTTTCATAGAGTATGAACAAAAATAGTTTAATTTATCTATTTAACTTAAGAAGTCAACTTTGGTTTAACTGGAATAAAAAAGCGAATGTTAAAGTTAAAGATATTATTTCTTTAAAGTCTAGTTATATTTAATGTGAACTTTAAAGTAAAAGTGTCATATTTTCATAGAGTATGAACAAAATAAGGCTAAGTTCTGATTTATTGAGATCCTTTAATCCTTTTCTAATGTCCGGTTAAGTGGCTAACCTTCAATTTAATATTTAACAAGCCAATTCTACACCTTAGATAACCTTAAAGTGTTATCATAACTTTTACAATGGTTTTGTGTAAATATTAAGGTAACCCTAACCGATAAAATAACTCTTCAAGATAAGGTTTACTGGAACCCTTAAAATTCCTCTTAAATGTTTGGTTTATCTATTATTAATTATTTGTGCTTTATTTTCTTACTTAATCAGCTTTCTTTTAAAGTTTTTAGCTTTTTATATAGATATCATATAAGTTTTAAGACAAGTTTTCTCAATGTCCAGTTAGAGTGACAGTTTCTTAACTCCCAGTTAGTGCTTACTCTCACATTAGGCATTGAGAAACGCGGTTACTTTAACGGATACCTTAAAAAAAAACCCACTAAAGCCCATCTGTACATATCCATAACTCATTCTCATCGGCATCTCATCTCCATTTCCATTTCCATTGCCACTTGATCTCTGCTCCTTGTTAATGTAAAGTGAAAGCCAGATCCCAACCCCTTGAACCATGTCGCAAGCAGCCGTTCCGGACCTCACCTACACCCCGGGCATCTTGACGGAGCCCCAATACCGGCTGCCCTCGCACCAGGAGCTGCTGGACCTGAACCGCAATCCGACAGAGCCCCTGCCCCTGAGTCGCCTCACCTTGGACACGCGGGAGACGCAGCCGATCAAGTACCGGGAGCAGAAGCTCGACTCGGCGGCAGGTCGCCAGTTTCCCGCCTTGGCAGCTGCTCAGAATCGCTACACGGATCATCTGGAGCGGAGCAGCGAGCTCAGCCTAACGGCCTTTGATCCCGGCAAGGATCTGATCTCCCTGCCCACGGTGGCAGCGACGCCCGGTCGCTACAACGGCTACAACGACTCGGACCCGGATCTGATCAAGAAGATGCCGCTGCACTCGATCACGGAGAAGCCCAACGAGCGGTGTCCGTCGCCGGTGGTGCCGGCCTACGCCAACTTCGAGCTGGCCAAGCGGATGCACCAGGACAACCTGGACCACCAGCCGCTGCCGGACTGCGTGGCGGATCTGGCCTTTCGGCGGGCCCAGATCTCCGGCGGCCATGCCGGCCTCTCGCTGGACATCGATCCCATTGCCACGGGCGTGGGCGTCAAGACGCACAACGCCGGCCCGACGCACTGCACCAAGATGAAGGTGTTCCGCCCCAAGACTGGCGGCGGCATCGTGCCCAAGGCCCTGGGCGGCGGCGATCCCTTCCGGGGCGTTGGCTCCGCGCCGGCCAAGAAGATGGGTCCCATGGACCTGGCCATCTGCTGGGACTTCAAGCCAGCCAATCCCTCGGACGAGCCGCGCCTGGCCCGGCACATAGACGGCTCCAACGACTCCGCTGGCCCGGCGGTCTTCACCTGCGTGAAGACACCGCGCGAGGAGCAGTCCGCGGACCTTGGCCGATCGGCCGGCGTCTTTACCAGCACGCTGGGCGAGGCGGACTTCTTCGACAAGGACATCCTGCGGCGACGAACGGACTTCGGCGGCGCCCGGCTGGACCGCGAGGATCCCTGTGCCTGCGACTACTCGCCGCCCGCCCGCCAGAGGGCGCGCAGCGTGTCCCGCGACTCGAGTGCCGCCTCTCACTGCCGTCGGCCAGGATTGGGCTCCGGCGGAGGGGGTGGCGGCGGCGGTGGAGTGAGCTTCGGCAACTTGGCGGAGCTGCCGGGACGAGGCATGCCCGACCGCCTGGCCAAGCAGTATCAGTCGTCGCCGCTGCTGGGCGACAAGACCTACCAGGCGCTGCGGGAGAAGTACTTGGGTCCGGACTCCGGCCAGGAGTGCCAGCCGATGGACTGCCGGCCCTCGGGCGGACCGCCCTGCAAGCGCGATGCCCTACTCCGGCGACCGGCTCGCCGCCTCTGTCACAAGGTGGGTCCCGCTCCGCGCTGCTGTCCCCCGGCCTTTGGCCATGGCCACGGACATGGTCACGGGCACGGCCACTGCCTGACCAGCAAGGCCGCCTTTCGGGCCGGCGTGCCCAAGCACAACGCCTCCGGGGACTTTGTCGGAGTGGAGCCGTCCTGCGGCGGCGGAGGGGGAGCACGTGTCCTGGTGGTGCCACGTCCCCGGCAGCCGTACTCCAAGAAGAACTACGACATCGATACGCTGGTGCCGCCGTTCCAGAGCCAGGCCGGCGGCGCGGGACAGGGCGGCTATCCGGAGCACTGGCGCCTGGCCAGTGTCTACCAGCACGCCTACAAGCCGCTGGACCAGCGAAGGCGACCGCTCCTTCAAACGGTCTACAAGTAGTGAACCCTTGCACGAAAAAGGAGAAAGCAATCACTTTTAGGGAAAATCCTTGGAAAGCTACTGTTGTCCGTGAAGGAAGCGTTGTCCGCTTAAGAAAAAAGTCTTAGAAAAAATTAGAATATTTCGAAGCATTTAAAGTTGAAATCCCTTTTTTATGCTACGTTAAAGTTGTCCCCCAAAACACATTGGTTTCCGTCCAAGAGGAGTCCAAAACAAGTTGTCCGCCGCGGTGTCCGCTCAAGAGAATTTGGTTAAGGTGAAAAGCTTAGAGATTTGCAATTCCTTTTTATTTTAGAATAAGCTGTCCGTGAAAATAAGTTTGATATGTTAATAATTCCTTAATATTCTACGTTTAGTTATCTGCCGAATAAGCGGTGTCCGCTTAAGAGAATTTGGTGAAGAACAACTTGTCCGCCTAATAGTGAAAAAGCAAGAGCTGTGGAAGTTTTTATTCAAGTACCAGCTTAGTCTTGAGCTAAAAAAACCTTTCAGTATCCGTCAAAGAGAAATGCTTTAATATAAATAATAGCTTGTCCGTCAATATAGCAACTATGTATGTCCGCTTAAGAGAGTGAAGATTAAAGGGAATTCCTTTTTTTTATTCAGGTTTAGCTGTCCAAATAAAAAATAATTTCTATTCTAGGTTTAATTGTCCGCAGAAAAAAATAGCAATGTCCGTCTAAGAGCATTGGGTAAATGATAAGGTCTTGTCCGTTAAAACTAATGTGTTTTAAAGTGCAAGGAGCAAGAACTATGGAAAGTTCCTTTATTCCAGATTCAGGTGTCTATTTTAGGCTAGGTTTTAAGTCAAAAATCTAACAGTGTCCGTCCAAGAGAAAGGCTTTAATATAAATATTAACTTGTCCGCAGCAGTGTCCGCTCAAGAGAGTTTGGTTGATCTGAAGATAAGGAAGCATCGGAATACATTTTGTTGAGGTTGAGCGATCCCAGAATATATATTAGTTTTATATGTGAATTCCTTTCTATTTTAGGTTTAATTATCCGCCCAATAAAAGCAGCAGTGTCCGCTCAAGAGAGTTCGGTTAAGGTAAGGAACAAGCTTGTTCGTCAATAAGAAATGCATTAAAGTGAAAGAAGCTACAACTATGGAATTCCTTTGAATTTGTGAGCCAAATAAGCAGTGTCCGCTTTACTATTGTCCGCTTAAGAGAGTAAGCATGGGAATTCCCTTTTTATTTTGGTTCAGCTGTCCGAAAAACTAAGAGAAGTTAAAGAAAAATAAAATTCAGAGCTTGGGAGATACTTATAGCGTGGTATTGAGTATTAAGTTTACCCTTTTCCAACCATAACTTAAGGAACTACAACAGTTATCCATAATACAAGAAACTGGATGTTTTCGCAGGGTTACTGTTTATCTGTAAGATGTTAAGTGAAAAAGTTTTAGAAAAATCACTTATCACCGCACTTGGCCTAGAAACCTTACTTGCGTAGAAACAAAGGCATAAAATCCATAACGTACATAGATCTCACCAAGCATATCGTGTTAAACATTTTACCAAAACCGGTCCAACAAATAGATTTAAGAAAGCAATGCACCAATGTAGTTGTCCTTAAGATTATAACTGAATCAGTGGGACTTCCAGCGTATTCAGAGTTATAAGAATGCAAGGGTTTCCTTAAGTTTCGGCTAATCGAAACTACACACACATTTCCCCCAATAACATTCCATACAAAAAGTTGATGTAAAAAACAAATGTTGTATTCAAAAGGACATTGACAAAACATACAAATATATAGAAATATATATATATATAAATAAACGTGCAAACATCAAGTTCTTAACATTCAAAAACATTGTGTGATAAAAGTTTGTAAAAAGGTATTTAAGGGAAAAAAAAAATCTCTTACAGCTAGGTAAAAACTCTCCATCCATCAATGAAAAAAGGTGATATGATGGAATCTTATGTTCCTCAGGTGATAATGGTGACCTTTCGGTGTGCGCTGGTTTTTGTGTGACAATCTTTGGGTGCATTTTTTTTTTGTAAAACTTATTTAGGTGCTAAAACATTAATTAAGTAAAAAGCAAACAAAAAGCATGAAGACTTAGGGTAAACTATGGTCAGTTTCAGTAATTAAATTAATAAGAACAAGGAATTAATGGGAGTTACCAAAGAGAGAGGGCGAATTTGTCGCCAGATGAAAAATAGCTTGCATATTGCAGAACAACTGTATGAATGTTAGGCAGCTTAGTGATTATATTGGTCTTTGAAGTTCCAATAGAAATCTCAATGTTTTCCAGAGCGGCGCCTCTTAGAATTTTTCTGGAGGAATACCGCTCACTCAGAAGTACAAAAACAAAACCTACACATACTCGGAGACAAACACCTTTCTCCAGAGATTAAAAAAAAAACAAAACACACACAAATACAGATGCGTACAGCTTACCTTTTGCTTTGCTCGCTTGAGGATAGACTTGATTGTCAGGCTCCGAGCTTGAAATTCGGTGCCCAGCCCTGATTTGCAATTTTTTGGAATCAACTCCAAGTAAAATATAAGTTTCTGTGGCAGCTCCCGACATTAAATTAAGTACGGTTGACCATAGATTACCCTTAGCTCCCGCTTCACTTGGCTGTGGCGTAGGCATCGTGACTCTTGTGGAACACGTGGCGCAGGACGTCGCGCGTGGACCGCCGGATGCTGTTCCTCAGCGTGTGCTTCTTCTCGTTGGTCAGCTGCTCGATGGTCATGTACTCCGTTTGGGCGATGCTCGAGCGTAGCTTCATCGTCCGCTCACTGCTATCGATAATGGATATGTCGGGCAGACCGGGTTCCAACTCCGCCTCCTCCTCCGCTGCCGCCTTTTGGGGCCTCCTGCGCAGGCTGTGACGGATGCTGCTTAGGAGATTATGGTGATGGCTTGCTGGATCTCGGACCTCCTCTGGCTTCTCGGGCGATGAGTGATGGGTGGGGTGCATCAGCCGGCGGATTGACTTCCTTATCATGCCCTTCATGCCTCCGCCGCTGGTCGTGGTCTTCACCTCGCCGGACTTGACGGACTTACTGGAACCGATTGAGTGGAGGGACTCCTTGCTGGCTGCCTTGGTGGGCAGAGCTGCGGGTCTATAGGCCCTTACGAAGCGGGCGGGAGCCTTGAAGTCCACCAGGTCATCGGGCTCTTCGTCGGACTCGGAGGCGTAGGCCACATCGGTCTCCGCCTGGTCAAGCTGCTTCTTTTCCTCGAGGAGTTTGTCCTCCTGCTCCTCCAGGAGCTTCTCCCGCTCCTGGAGCTCCTCCTGCTGCTTCTCCCGCTCCATGAGCTTAACCCTCTCTTGGAGCTTTTCCCTGAGCTGCTGGTGCAGCCTCTCCTGCAGCTTCTCGCGTTCCAAGTGCTTCTCCCGCTCCAAAAGCTTCTCCCGCTCCTGCTCCATCTGCTTTTCCTCCTCCAACTGCTTCTGTTGCTCCATGTGCTTCTGCAGCAGCTTCTCCTCTTCGCCTGGTTCATCCTCCTGCAGAGCCACCTCCTCCGGTGCCTCGCTTATCTCGGTGAGAGTGCGTCGCCGGGTGCAGATCAGACGCCTCTCCACTTGCGCCTCACCTGTGACCACCTGCTGCATCATTACCTCCTGGGAGTTCGTCTCCACCACCAGTGACACCGAGTCCAGGCTACTTCTGGGCACCTCCTTCTCCAGCATAACGCCATTCTTCCTCAGCTTGGCCTCGTTGATGCTGTTCTCCAGCTCCAGCTGATAGCGATCCAGCTCCTTGCCAATATCCATGGTGGACTCCTCGCTGATGGCGCCCAGCGATCTCTTGGGCCCGGGGACGGGCGAGAACACCAGCTTCTCAGCCAGCAGCTTGCTGGGTGTCAGCTGGGCCAGCGAGAGGCCATGGAAATCGATGCGACAGCCCACATTGGGGGCAAAGGGCAGGCCGATCTTCAGGCTGGTGGGCAGCGGCTCCTCGCCATCCCTGTCGGCCAGAGCGGGATTGGCCACGCCCGCGGGATTACAAGCGGCCGCCGAAGCCTCGCTGGGCCGGTGAATCTCGAAAGGATTGAGCGAGGCGGGTGCATCGCTTCCGCGCAGATTTAGGGCGGGATTGACGAAGCCCTTGGAGGGTGTTGTGGCCAAGCGGATGACCTGGAAAATTTAAGGAATGGGTTAGTAAACTGTGCTGGACTTGGAAATGTAGAAAAATGTGGTCTAGAAATTGCAAATCCAGGAAATATAGGACCTCTCCTCTCTTAGACAGCTTTAAATGATGCTGCAAGCATGCTTTTAGTTTGAAAAGTGCCTTAAAACTTATTGTTAAAAACTATTTAAGGTGTTCTTAAGGCTAAAACATAAGCGCCACACCATTAAATAAAATAAAACTAAAAAAATGCAATCAATTTCGGCGCAAGAAATCAAAAGAATGCAAAATCACAATATGGGATGAATGCACTATGGCGCATAAAGAATGCTTGTAAGTACAAGCATATTTCGGCTCATCAGTAAATTTTAGACTTAAATCATACTATTAAGATTAAATTAGGGTGTTCTTAAGGCTAAAACATAAGCTTCAATCCTATAAATAAAATAAAACTAGAAAAATCAATAAATTGAAAAAGAAATGCAAACTCATTATTTGTGATTAATGCACTATGGCGCATACAGAAAGAGCTAGTTACATAAATATTTCGGATGCTCATCAGTAACTTGACCTAACTGGTACCCTTAAAGCTAAGCCTTTAAATTTTCAAGAAATCCCAAAAAAACTCCGTACCTCATACGGATTAAACTGCTTCTCCGGCAGCTCCAAATTCAGGCCAGGATTCTCAAAGCAGGCTGGGTGTTGCTCGCGCTTCTTCTTCTTTGGGGGCTGACGCAGCACCTCGAATGGATTCGTAGGCAGCTGTACCTGCTGTACCTGCTCCAGCTGCTGTTGCTGCTGCTTCTCGGCCAGATCCGCAATGGACTTTACCTCAAGGCCGGGAAAGGGATTGCTATTCTCCTTGGCCAGGCGTCGGCGGCCAATCAACTTTTTCGGCGTGGAACTGAAGGCGGCGTTGGTGAAGCAGGACTCTGACGCCGCAACAGCGGCAGCTGCATCCTGTCGCACCTGGGCGTCCCTTTCCAGGGGTTGCTGCGGCGTCGGAGGCGGGGGAGCATGAACGGTCTCCCTTTTGCGCTTGCGCGGCGTCTCCGTGAACGCCAAATCGGCTATGCTTTTGGTCTCCAGCATGGTCCTAGGTCTCCACAAGCTCAGGGTTATTCTTTTTTCTTACAATTAACTGGACACGGGGTAAGGACAATGGCAGCAGGCAAATTTAATAAACAACGAACAAATCAATTTGTTGTTTGGCTGCGCGTCTATTTGAAAATTCTGACACACTCGTTAGCCAACACTGGACGCAAACCAGTTGGCTTGATGGTGGTGGTGGTGGGATATCGATAGTTACAGCAAATACAAACTCATTACAACAATAAAAATACTTAAATATGTAAATTAGCAACAAAGACAGATGATATCACATTTGTTTAATTTAGACCTCTCTTGGCTTATAATTTTTAAATTTATGCATCAAGCAAACAAAACAATTCGCAAAAACGTTTACTTTCTTTCCCCTATTTTAAGTATATTTATTGAATAAATAATTGTATTTATAAAGCTCCTGAAGCTACTCCTAAAGTCGCTTTATTAATATTTTTGATGCGGAAAGAACTCTTAAAACAATACATACAATTATATATTTTTATTTCAATACCAACGAGCTATGTTTCCTTTGGAGACGATATCACGCAACCGCCTATCGATATTATTTGTTCCATCTCCAAGTTCAGCGCGTCCTGTGTTGCCAACCAACAGCTCGCTTGCGTTTACCAACACCAACGCCGCCGCTGCTCAAAATTCCACGCAACATTTGAAAATCCCAGAAATAAAACGCAGCTGCTGTGCAGAAAATTGAGTTAAAACCTCGAAATAAATTTGTTTGTCTTTGAGATCTGTGCTTGGCGTAACCGCAAAACCCGTCCCGATGTCCGGCTGCAGCTCCAGGCAGCGGAAAACAGCGAAATCTTCGCGCATTCCGCCACAGGCTAGGGAATACATTACGGAAATGGCCGAGGATCGGGAACTGGAACGCTTCATGGCCTTGTCGTCGACAGCGAGCAGCGGAGCGAGTGGCAGCCTGCACACCTGTGCCGTGCGTGTGAGTGTAACGACAGAGGCTGCTGCGGGCCATGGTTCCCGGCCTGGAACTGGCCACAGAGCCCGTCGTTCCAGGAGCAAGGAGTGCCAGCCGGCAGCAGAAGAGCCCCTCTTGCAGCTGCCACCATCTCCCAAAAGCCAAGGAAACTCGCCCGCAGCGGACAGCTACCGCATCATTCCGATTGTGCTGGTCGAGGATCCAGCCAAGCCTCGTCCAGCCGCTGCCACCCAGACCATGTCCCTGTCCGTGGAGGACCTGCGCACACCCACCAAGCCGGCCACGGAGATGCACACGAAGAAGACCCAGACGCCGGAATCGGCCCTCAAGTCACACAAGCGCCTGGAATGGGACCCAGCGGCCGACGTTGGCTACTACAAGCGCGCCCTGTCCACGAGTAACATCAGCACGCTGGAGCGATCCGTGCTGGAGGAGTGCGGCTGGCGCCAGCCGATGCAGCAGCAGCGCTCCGAGACGGATTTGGACAGATTGCAGCGCCAGGAGAGCGAGAATAAGGCGGGCACGCCGATGCAGGAGAAGACAACCGTGCCGCTGGCCTCCAGTACCATGGTGAGCCGCCAAGTGGCATCCGCAGGCGCCTCACGAAAGGTGGATTCGCACAGCAGCTCCAGGGGCGAGGTTTCTAACAGTAGCTCCAGGGGAGAGCCTGCGAACAGCAGCTCCAAGGCAGAGTTGTCTAAGAGCAGCTCCAAGAGAGAGGCTACAGAAAGTAGCTCCAAGAGAGAGACGTCGCACAGCAGCTCCAAGGGAGAGGTGTCTAAGAGCAGCTCCAAGCAAGAAGACTCGTACAGCAGCTCCAGAAGGTTAACAACATCCCAGAGCAGCTCCAAAAAGGAGACTCCTTCCAACAGCAGCTCCAGAAAGGAGAGCCTAAAGGATAGCTCCAATGTAGAGGCTCTGCCGGCGCAGGTCAGCTCCCGCAGGGAGTCGCTCATCAGTTCCCGTCGTGAGTCGCTAGCTAGCTCTGCCCTGGCAGCTTCAAGGGTCAGCTCCCGAGCAGAGAACTCGCACAGCAGCTCCCGGATGGGCTCCGAGTTGAGCTCTAGGCGGGAATCGCAAGCCACCTCGCTGTATGGCAGCTCGGCGGCCAGTAGCTTTGATTACCACATCAACATGGAGGAGCAGGAGTGGCTCAAGTCACTGCAGAAGCCACAGCAAAAGGCGCCTCGAGGAGAAGGGCAAAGGGATCAGGTGAGCGGTGAGAAGGAGCCAAGCAAGGCTGACCACCGCCCAGAAGGGAAGCCGGAGCACAGGGACAGAGATCAGAAAAAGGCGGAACAGCGGGAGAAGGAGCTGCGGAGAGCGGAGCAGCGGGAGAAGGAGCGCGAGCAAGAGCGCCAGTTTACAGCCGCTCAATTCGAGAGAGTCCTAGGCAGTCGCCGGCGCGAGAACAAGGAGAACCAGGTGCCAGCAGCGCCGCCAGCGGCCCAATCCTCCGCCACAGCTGGGGCTGCCCACAAGGGAGACCTCGACCTGGGCATTGATCTGCTCTGCTCCCTGGTGGAGGCGCGCAGCCTCAGTCAGGGCCAGAAGAAGAAGCTGGTGCGGGACATAGCCAAGCGGATAGCCTGCCTGGACCTGACCGAGTCCAGCAGCGGCACGGCGACCTCGAGCAGCCGAAGGGAGCGGGCTAGAGGTGTGCCTGTGCCTCTCCAGCGTCAGGATGTGGCCACAAATACATCCGCTACCGGATCCCGAAGCTCCTCCCATAAAGAGCACCCGATGGCGTCTCTCCCCGTGCCGGCGCCTCGAAAGCGCAACGCAGATGGCTCGCCCTCGCCTCTGCCCAGCAGCTCCTTCTCGGCCACCAGCTCCACCAGTGCCTCCAACGAGGTGATAACCCAGAAAACGAACATACCCACACGAGAGGCCGCCGCCTCCACGGATGCCACGGATGTGGATGCCGAGCCGATGTCGGCCATACGGGAGGCCCTGAATCCGATGACGCAGAGCGAAATCGAGTACGAGGAGCGCATGAAGGCGGGCATGGACCCCGAGCGCCGGAGTCAGCTCAACTGGATCGAGGCGGAGATCGAGCGCCTGCAGTCGCTGAAGGTCTTCCTCGCGGATATCGAGGCCAATCTTCCCAGCACTTCCGAATTGAAGACTTTGAGTGAGAGATTGATATTGGCAGGGCCAGAGGAGCAGCAGGAGCAGCAGGAGGAGCCGGAGTCATCGTCAGCGGAAGGCAGAAGACGCAGGAAGGCGGCCAGGCGACTGGCTAAAGCCGTGCAAACCGAGAACCTTGCCGAGCTGGAGGAGCAGCCAACTCCCAAGCCGCCAGTGCGTATTGAATCGGTTCGTGTGCCACCTAGGATAACCCATGAGCTGCAGGCACCACCACCACTGCCGCCGCCACATCGCTATCCGCGCACCAGGATGGCCACACCCGTCCTGGCCTCGCACAGCTCCTCCAGCGGGGGCGGCGGCGATGGACGCAGCGAGAGCGTCAGCTCCTTTGTCCAGCAAAGACATCGTCGCTTCCGCGAGCACTACCAGAACCAGCAGCAGCAGCAGCTGCTCCTCCTCAAGCAGCAGCAACTGCAACGCCTGCAGCAGCAGCACAAGCAACAGCAGCATCAACTGTACCAGCACAAGCACCAAGGGGAGCAGCACATCGTTCACGAGGCTCACTGCCGGGTAAGGAACCCGAGTCTATTTACATATTAAGCACGCTCTCTCCCTCTAGCGCCTAGACTCAAGCCCTCTCTTTCCCTTTCGCAGACACACGTCAAGCTGCGTGGGCAGCAGGAGCCGCGCGAACAGCAGCCATACATGCAGATGATGCAGTACGACCAGACGCAGGCCTCGGGCAGTGCCTATGCCACGCCCCACTCGAGTGCCAGCGGCTGCTACAGCTGTGCGGACAACGAGAGGGCCATCTACTGCCAGGTGGTGAACTCGCCGGGAGCCAGCGCCAGCTACGTCCAAGCAGAACCAGCAGCGGCAGCAGCATCGGCACCAGTAGCGAGCACCACCACCAGCTCGGCCTCCTCGATGATGTGCCTCAGCTCCGAGATGTCCATACCCATGGGCAGGGTCAATACCTGTGAGACCACGACGACGACGACGACGACCACCACGCATCAGTATGACGATGTGGCCTGTCAGCGTAGAAAGCGGTGCGGTGAGGAGAGGATGCAGCGCCAGACCCTGCAAGTGCGTCCACGCGGCATCGCCTACATGATCCAGTTCACCACGTCGTCGGGCGGCGGAGAAGTGGTGCCCGAGACGCGCTCCCTGCAGGACCAGCTGCAGCTGGCCCGACCCGAGTTCTGTGCCCAGTCCAAGCAGCGCAAGGCCATCCTGAACCAAATGCAGATGATGCGCAACCTGCGCAGGCGGGAGATGGAGGACCTGATGGCGCAGAACAACTGCAGCCTGGAGACGCTGGACAGGCGGCTGAGGCAGCTGCCACCGCCGGCGACTTGTGAGTGGCGACCTTTTATCGCCTTCTATCAATGGCTTTGATTGACTTGAATTCCTTCCAGCGCGTCTGCGAATCTTTACCACCAAGGAAATGAAGGCCCTGACTTCGAAGCGCTGCCAAAGCCTGCCCGAGGTTCTGGATGCTGTTAATCGCGAGCTGGAGACGCGCAGGCGTCGCACCAACCGCCTGATGCGGGATATATTCAACAAGGTAGGTGTGGGGAGCCGCTGGGTCATCGTCTTAAGTTGGAATCTGTGGCCTGTGTGTCCCGTGTGTATCTTCAATTCATCAAAACTCCTTCTTCCCTCATTGCAGCGTATGAGGAATCGTGTGTCCAATGGACAAGTCTCGCTGAATCACAGCAGGACCATTATCTAGGAAAGAGGCCATAAACCAACCCTACAAAGGACAATCCCAGTACAAAATTTTAGGAACATAAAATCTAAGAAATTAAGAAATTACGTTTTTTTTATTTAAAAATGTTGAAGTTCAAAATAATTGTTAATTAGAGTTAACCGGAAGCTTTGAAACGATCTGGCAACCTTAGCTTAATGTCGAGCATTTGGTCCTTCGACCCGGATCTACGAAGAAAGCCATCATTTTCGCTCTCCTCTCATGCCTTTGGTTAGTTAAGTTTTCATTTTAAACTTATATTCAGAAATGCTTCTTTAACATAAAGAAATATGTTTTAAAATCACTAAAACCTGTTAGTTTTTAATGAAATAAGTAAAGCCATAACGACCGAAGATCGTTTCAAATTTACCTTGACCGTGCATTATATTTTTCTTGACTTTTAAATGTTAAATTTATAGAACGTTAATGTGAAAATACAAGCCAAGGCAATTTTTAAACCCATCGATCACTTTGGTAAGGTTTATTAAGAAATAACATAAATAACTTATGATCGAAGCATACAGAACTAGCACTTAAACTAATGTAAAATGTTTATTTTTTATTCAATAAATGCAACAAAAACATCAAATAAATGTTAAGGAAAACAGCATTTAATTTAGATTATATTTTGTAATGTTGAATAAATAAAAAAATAACTGGTAAATGTATTATAAGCTACTCTTAATATTAAGCAATTATTTTAAACGATTTTTTGTATGCTTGGACGACATCGAAGCCTAATTTTAATTGGAAATTCGTTTAGATATTACAAGCCCATCGCTCTTTAATCATAGGATCATAGTAAGTGAAATATCAAATTTAATTGGAAACTCTCGCTTGCGATTGCTTGTACATTGCAGGCAAGGCGAAAAATGTAGAGCGCGACTCTGAGCCTCTTAAGAAAACCTTAAATTTTAAAATTTTTGGGGTAAAAATTAGTGGTGACTTGTAAGAATTACATTTGTGTGGCTAGATATGAGGAAAACAGCAGCTATCTTTTTTTCTAGCAGTGCATAAAATATGGCTAAGACTATAAAAGAAACCTAATGGCTAAAATCTAGTCACAAAAATACATTTTCATCGGACTAGTGCGTTTACATTCTGTGAAAATTGTGTGTGTGCCGGCAGAGGTCAGGCAGAGAAATTTGGAAACTTGTGAGTCTTGGCCTTGGGCACTACTGCTGTTAAAGATAAAATTATAATTAATAATTATTCAAGGAAACGTACTTAAATTGTTGTATATTTATACTATTATAATTTTGTTTATATTTATTGTTTATTAAATATTGTTGTTAATTAAGAACAGTTTTTAGTGGCGTCAAAATCGTTCTTGCACAGCTTCGCGGCCATTTCCAAGTTCCACTTGGTGTCCGAGGGTTCGATTTGAGGTAAAAACGTATTCCCAAGCGAAAGGACCTAAACAGGGTGTACGATCCCAATGATCAGGTGCTGAATTCCGTGGGTTCTCAGCAGCTATCGTAGAACGAGGAGTTGCGCAACCTCTTTGCAATCCAGCCAGCAAGTTAAAGGAGGAAGAAAATAAAACAATTAAGCTTCGGCAGGAGAAGGACCTGTGCACAACCTTAAGCCTTCACGCTGCTGCAAGACCAGAATGAACGAACATGACATGAATGAGGAAGAAGATAACAAAAAAAAAAAAAAAACAAATAAAAAATGCAGAGTAATGCTAATGTTCACAGCACAAATTAATATTTTGAAATGGAATTTGTGCGAAACTGCTCAGCGAGTGTGATCAGCTTCGAATGCAGCGGGTAAAGCAGGAATTCAAAAGAAAAAATAAATATATTAAAATTTAAAAATAATAAAGCAATCAAAGCAATCAAGTTAAAGGAGAAAGAAAATTATAAAATCCGTAAGCGTAGGATGCTGGTGAAGTTCACAGTGTAAGTTAATAATTAAAAATAAAATAAAATTTCGGGGCCTAGGATCAGAGGATCAGAGGAACAAAAAAGGGAGTACCTCAAGCTGCTGGCAGATGAGAATAAACCAAAGCAACTAAGTCCATCGGCTGCTCAAGAAGATAATATATAATAAAATAAATAAAAAGAAACTAGAATAATGCTGATGTTTACAGCGCAAATGAATACTTTGAAATAGTAACTGTCCTCTTTGGTATTCGCAAACAGAAGTGCAGCTTTTGAAAGACCATCAGGTGCTGGATTCCGTGGGATTGTAGAACGAGAAGTTGCGCAACCTCTTTGAAATCCAGCAAGCTAGTTAGAGGAAGAAACTAAAAAATTAAAATTAATAAAATTAAAAAAAACGCAGGATGTTGGTAAAGTCCGCAGCACAAATTAATAATTAAAATTAAAATAATATTTCGGGGCCTAGAACCACACAATGGGCGAAGACTGCAAAGCTTTACGTTACAAATTCCATTGGATGCTTAAGAAGATAAAAAACAAATAAAAAAAAAAAAGAAAAAATGGAAATATTTTAAAATCAAATAAAATTTGTGAAAAACTGCGACTCGAATAGTTCCAGCGGAATGCAGCAGGTAAAGCAGGAATTCAAAAAGAAAATAAAATTGAATAACATTAAAATCAATAAATAAACAAAAAGAAACTTTATTTAAAGAAAGAAATAAGGTACTGTCCTCTTCGGTGTCTAGAAGTGGACTGACGACCAAAGGCACGGCGTGTCTACAAATGAAATTTCGCTTTGACATTTCGCGAGGCATGGCCTACGTTGACCGTATTTTCCTGCGGCTCCGTTGGCAACTCTTCAGAGCCAAAAGAGTTGCCATACCATGAATGTGCAATAAGAACGATAACGACTTCCGCCTGTCATTGACTTGTCTCGTATGCGATTTAATGGCAAGGCAGAGAGACACCTTTGGCTGGTTTTGATCTTGGTAAACGTATATATTCTTATAGGTATGTACTTTTGCATGTGCATATATATTTATATAAGCCTGCGTAAATTTTTTTTCTAGTTAGCTAAGGTTGTGGGCACCACCAATTTAAATATATTTTAAGCGCCACTGGAGCGTTGCCATACTATTTGCGTTATGTGGTATCCGATGAATCGATGGCCTGTAAAAATATCGATGATATATACTGCCGATATCAAGGCCACTTTGCGCCAAATTTAAATTGGAAACTACAAGGTGGGGTTCATTTAGATTTCATTGAAAATATAAAGTGAAAAATAAGTTTTTCCCTGGAATAAAAGAATTCCCCCAACAAGGAATTGCCAGATAATTTTTTCTTTCATTGTTATTTTTTATTTGAATTCAATTTGTAAATCCATTCTCGTTGCGTGTGTGTCTTTTTCAAGAGTTTACAATTAAGTACACTTTTTGCGGGGTTCTTTGTCTTTGTCTTTAAGTACAATGTTTATAAACGCTAAGTACATAGTTTAATTTGTTCAGTAGTTTTTGTTGTCACTGCTGCTGCTGCCTACACTCTCATTAAAAGTATTACTTATATATTTGATTAATATTTATATATATATTAATATAGGCATGCATTGGTTGGGTAAGTTTAATTTCGTTTATTTTCCGTTTATTTTTAGCTTAAACAACGCTACATACGCGAAATGCTTTGGTTATTGCTGTAAGAAGTCCACTAAGTAGTAATTAAATTGTAATTATGCTTTTCGTAGTTTGTATATTTAAATAGCTATAATATTTAATATGTAATATGTGTGTTGTGTGTTGTGTGTGGGGGTGCCATGAATGAGTTTCGTTAAATAGGTTTATATAAGATCCTAAACAAAAAATGCCTAGAGTCTAGAGAGCTTACAAAGTACTTGTTTTCTTGTTGACTAAACACTTGGTTGTGTTTTTTTTTAGGTTCTTAAAAACTAAAGTTTAAGCCACGCTGCGGTTTCTCAAGGCCTCTCTTTATAATGTACATTCTATATATTTTAGTTTCTAATTTAGCTGTGTACTTCTTAATCCATTTTTTGTTTTTGTTGTGTGTGTGTTTGGTGTCAAGTCTTTTCTTGTTGTTGTTGTCATGATGCAAAAATGTTCGTTGTATTTTTTCAGCTACTTAATCCTAATTGTAAATTATTTATAATTTGTCTTAGGGCTAGAAAAAAAAAGCAGTTGTTAAAAAAAAAATATGTATGGGTTTTTTCCAAGGTTTTTGATTAGCTTTTAAGTTGTAGTTTTGGTTAAACCGCTTAAAATAAAGGTTGGCATAAAAAAAAGAGGTCTCAAAAAAATATGTTTAAGGGGGAATGTTTGAAAACTTTGTTTCTGTTTTTTGTTTTTGTTTTTCTTTGTTTTTTTAAGACTACAAATTACTGAAAACTATTTAAGCTTTGGTATACGTAAGGCGGTTAAACTCCTTTCTTGCTCTTCTTCTTGCTATGGCTTCTCAGTGCTGCTCACTACCGCTCACTCCACCTCACTTGTTGTCCACGCCCAGGAGCTTGGCCGCCTCGTCCGCCGAGGACAGCAGCTTGTTGAGTATGCCCTGGTCGCTGATCCCCAGGAGGTTCCCTATCAGATCCGAGCCCGCGGCCGCTGCTCCCGAGGGCGTGGCCTCGCCCAGGTTCTCCTTGTGCTCGCCCAGCCGGCTGGCCCGCCACTCGTTGGCCTTGTCCAGCAGCTCGTGCAGCTTGGGCAGCTTCAGGCCCAGCTTGTTGTTGTTATTATTATTATTGTTATTATTATTATTATTATTGTTGTTGTTGTTGTTCTGGCAGCTGTTGTTGTTGGCGGGCAGCGTGGGCATGGGCGAGGGCGCTGGGGTGCCTGGGGGACTGCTCATGGCCTGCTCATCGTCGGAGCAGTCGGAGCCGGGCGTGTCCCCGTTGTGGGCCCGGCCGCTGTGCTTCTTCATGTGCCGGAGCATGCTGTGCTTGAGGGTGAACTTGCGCAGGCAGATGTCGCACTGGAAGGGCCGCTCGCCGGAGTGGGTGCGCATGTGGCGGCGCAGGTCCTCGGTGGACCAGAAGCGGCGCACGCAGAAGGCGCAGATCACCTTGCGGTTGCTGTAGTCCGGATACTTGCCGCGTCCCATGCCATTGGTGGCCTCGTCGTCCGAGTGGTGCTGGTGCTGCTGTGGCTGGGGATTCGAGGCGTCCAGGGACTCGTTCTCGATGGCTCCCTTGGCCAGGAGCAAAGCGAACTCGTGGGCATGCGTCTGCTTGATGTGCTCCAGGCACTGCAGACGCTCGGCGAAGGAGCCCTCGCACAGGTGGCACTTGTAGGGCAAATCGCCGCCGGCCGAGGGATCACCTCCTCCGACTCCAGCGGAGGAGCCATTGCCCGGCGAGCCGGCACAGGAGGCAGCGGAGACAGCCACCTGGGCGGCTGCTGCAGCGGCAGCGGCGCTCATCTGGGCGGCCAGCTTGTGGATGAGCTGCTGGCGCTCACGCTCCTTCTCCTTCTCCAGCTCTCGCTCCCGCTCCAGCTCCCTCTCGCGCTCCAGCTCTCGCTCCCTCTCGAGTTCCCGCTCCCTCTCCCGCTCAGCCTCCTGGCGGCGACGCTGCTCCTCCAGCTCTATCTCCTCCACGGACTTGGGCACGGGGATGGGCTCGCTGACGTCCTCGGTGGGCACGTAGACGGACATGGCGGACTCGACGTTGCCGTGCTTGCGCAGCAAGTGGCGGTCGCAGTTGCTCTTGGTGGTGAACAACAAGGGACAGTGGGAGCACTTGAAGGGCTTCTGGCCGGTGTGGGTGAGGATGTGGCGGCGCAAGGAGCTGCTCCAGGGGAACATGCGCTGGCAGTAGGGGCAGGACACCCGATTGGGGGCCAAACTGTAGGCGGACTTCTTCTTGGGCTCGCTGCCGGAGCTGGAGCTGGTCACGTCCTCGGTGCCGCTGTTGTTGCTCTCGCTGGCACTGCCGGAGGCCACCAGGCCCTCCTCGTCGCTCTGCTCCATGTGGTTGGCCACGTCGCTGGGCCGGAAGTAGCTGTTGAAGCTCATGTTCTGGCTGGTGGCGTTGTCCACCAGCTTGGCCACCGGCACCAGGTCCTGGGACTCGTCTTTAAAGGGGGAACTGGCCACCTCCTTGAGGGACTTGCCCACGGACTCGGCCTGGGCGATCATGGTCTTCAGGCTGCTCGGGTTGCTGCTGGGCTCCTGCATGGCACAGGGAGGGGTCACGGCTGGAGGGGGATGCTCCTCCTGGACGGAGGATGGCGAAGGCTTGCCCGCCTTGATGGCCTGCTCCAGGATGGTCTCGGCCATCTTCTGGGCCGCCTCGTTCTGGCTGGGACTGGCCCTGAGCTGCTCCAGGGGCTTGGGCAGCTCCTCGAGGTCGTTCTCCTCCGCTTCCTCCAGGGGCTCCTCTTTCTCCACAACCACCACTTGGGGCTCGTCTGGGATAATTTCGGGCTCATCTTCGGGCTCGTCCTCCTCCTCATCCTCCTCGTCCTCGTAGTCATCCACATCCTCCGGCTCCACCTCGTGCTCGTTCTCATCCTCGTCGATCACCAGCTTGGGCTCATCATCGTCGATGGCCATGGGCGTGGCTCCGTTTCCCTGGCCACTAACACTCAGAGGAGCGCCAGGAGCCGGACCCAAAGGGTAGCCGAAGTGCAGGAGGGGATTCCCCGCCACGCTGCTGGAGCCATGGGCCAAGGCCTGCTGCAGGAGATCGGTGTTCTTGTGCGCCTTCAGCTGCTGCGCCAGGATGGCGTACTTGACCTGCTCCGAGATGGGAGCGTGGCCATGACCATGACTGTGACTGTGCCCATGGCTGTGCGAGTGAGCATGGTGATGGGAGGAGCCTCCCCCAGGACCCATGGCAGTCGCTGCAGCGGCGGCGGCGGCAGCAGCAGCGGCCGCATTGGAGGCGCCCCTGCCCCGCATCACGTGGTGGCCGCTCCTCTGGCGCTGGGCATAGAACTGCGGATGCTGCTGCTTCACATGACGCTCCATGTTGGAGCGCAGGGTGAACCTCGCGGAGCAGTGCTCGCAGGCGAAGGGCCGCTCGGTGCGGTAGCGACGCTGCTTCTGCTTGGGCATGAGGACGCCATTCTTGATGACCATCTTGACGGGGCCGCCGGGGGGCACAGGAACACCCACGCCCACGGGCAGCGGGTTCATCCTCGAAGGGGGACTCACCAAGGGCGGTTGCTTGTCGGGATTGACCGCCTGCTGCTGCTGCTGGGGAGGCGGAGGCGCCATGAAGGGGAAGAAGGAGAAGCCTGGCGTCTGGGACTGGAACACGAGGCTGCGGAACAGCTGCTGCATGTACTGGGAGGCAGCATCGCCGCCAACGCCACCGAAGAGCTGCTGCTGGGCCAGGAGCAGCTGCTGCTGCTCCAAGGCGGCGGCCAGGTCGGCAGCGGGAGGAGGTACAGGTGCAGCTGGGGGAGCAGGCTGGGTGCTGGGTGTGGGCTCCGTTGGCTTCTTGCTGAGATCCAGCACATCCATGCTAAAGTCCAAGGCGGAGGAGGAGGAGTTCTTCTCCGAAACTGGCTGCTGGGCTGGCTTCTTGTCCACCAGCTGGTCCAGGCTCTTGACCTGGATCTTGAGGGGCGGCTGGGCAGGAGCCACTGGATGAAGGGAATGCTGGTGCTCGCCCATGAGCATGTGCTTCAGCTGGGAGGAGGAGCTGCTGCCACTCTCAGTGGGCATGGGCGGCGGTGGGGGCGTGGGACTGATCGAGCGGAAGCTGAGATCCGCCAGATCCTCGCCCAGCCGCGACTTGCTGTCCTCGCAGCCCGCGTCCTCCGCCGGATGGTAGACAATGGCCCGCTTGACCTCCTCGCGGCTGGTCTTGCCATGGCGGTTCCTCAGGTGCCGCTCGCAGTTGGCCTTCGTGGTGAAGGCGTAGTTGCAGACGGCGCACTCGTAGGGCCTGTCGCCGTTGTGGGTCCGCATGTGCCGCACCAGCGCCGCCTTGTCACAGACGGCGTAGGGACACATGTTGCAGCGGAAGGGTCCTGCAGGACCCACGGCCCCTAGGTGAACCCGGTTGTGGCCCTTCAGGGCACGCAGATTGGGAAACACCGCAGAGCAGAGCTTGCAGGGGAACTCGCCGCGCAGCTTCATGCGCCGGAACTCGGAGGTGAAGGCATCCTGGGCCTCCTCCTCCTGGTCCCGCCCGTCCAGGCTGTACTGGCTGGAGCTGGGCGTGTTCACCGACTGCTCGAAGTTGCGCAGGAAGCTGCTGGTGCAGCTGGAGCTGGTCATGTTCAGGATGCTCTGGATGTCGGCCAGGTCCTTGCTGTCCGCCGGCTCGTGCTTGATGGGGGACGGGGGATGCGAGGCGCCGCCAAGGTTGCCACTTGCGGCAGCGGTTCCCTTCAGATACAGCTTGTGGAAGAAGTCGTCGCGCTTCTGCTCCATTTCCTCGTCATCCTGCTGCTCCTCCTCGTCCTCGGCATCCTCGTCGGCTGCGTGAAGCGGCGAGCTGCTGGAGCCCAGCATGGGCGGCAGATTCACTACTCCCCGGCAGCAGTGGGCCTGCAGCTGGCGGTGGCTGGCGAAGATCACCTCGCAGTCGCGGCACTTGGCCGGAATGTCCGAGTGCCGGGCGTCCAGGTGGGCGCACAGCGCGGGCAGGGTCTCGAAGTCGGAGGCTCCGCAGGCGGGACAGCTCAGGAGCAGGCCGCTGGGGGAGCCTGGGGGCGAGGGCGAGGGCGAGCGGGAGGCTGCTCCGGAGGCACTGGCACCGGCCAGGAGAGTGGCCACATCGGGTGTACTAGTAAGCATGGCCACGTCGTCGGCATCGTCGGCCTCCTCCTCGTCCTCCTCCGCCTCGATCACGTTGTTGTTGATGGTCGTCTTGAGGCCACGCAGCTGCTGCTTGTTGTCCTCCAGCTCCAGCTCCTCCAGCTCCCTGTTCTTGTGGGAGTTGTTGTTGTTGTTGTTGTTGTGGAGGGAGCTGCTGCTGCGACTGCGACTGTTGCCGCTGGACACGTCCGTGGAGCAGCTGGCGTCGCTCTCGTAGCTCTCCGCCCGCACGGGCAGGGAGCTGGCCAGCGCCTGCTGCTGCTGCTGCGACTGCTGGGCGGGATGCGACTGCTGCTGCTGGCGGCGCTGCAGCTGGGCCTGGGTCTGGGACTGGGACTGGGAGTGGGAGTGGGTCTGCGCCGTCTGGTGCTGCTTGTGGGTGCGCATGTGGCGGTGCATGTTGCCGTTGGTGGTGAAGGTCAGGTGGCAGTAGCGGCAGTTGAACGGCCGCTCGCCCGTGTGCACCAGCACGTGCCTGTCCAGGGAAGAGGCCGAGGATAGCACCTGTTTTCCAGAGAAGAGAGGGGAAGAGAGAGAGGGAAAGGGGGAGCACAGGTGAGTAATTGTGTGGAGAGCGGAGAAAAGTCATTAAGACACCTGCCTCTTCCAGGAAGGGCTACATAAAAAGAGGAAACTCTTGAGGGAAAACTTACCCCCAAAAAGGAAACATATTCATCCCCAAATTAGATCTTGATCCTGACTTCTTTTTAAGGAATATATTTCACAACATAATTAAAGTAAAATATCATTTTTAAATAATATAAAATATATCCCTAAAATAGTCAATTAAATACCTTATCCTGCTGGCTTTCTTCATATTTTTATTTCTATAATTTAAGCAAGTTTATATATTATATATTTTTATATATATATTAAATATATTGTATATTTTTACTCATATAGTTTAAGCAAGTTTAACTAAAACTTTGACATAAAGTTGTCAGGTTTTTGTATTGCTTAAAAGTCTTTTTTTTTTTTAAATTGTTCCTTTTTTTCCTTAAAAGACATTCTTTCTAATTTATAATTTAATTTAAAGCTATTAAGCTTCCCAATGTGATCATATTCTTATTTGTTAAAATTATGGATTGGAAATTATCAATTCGATTTTTTTTCGGTTTGCAAATTCGATTCTCTTAAATCTAATAAGACTTTGAATAGAAATGGGAATTGCAATCCTGCTAGTAATTAAAGAACTCGAATAGCATTTTTATATGGAAAAATATTCGATATTTCAGGTATGTTTAGTTTCCTTTGAGAATAAGTCGAACTAGAATTAGTTTATAAGCTCTGATCTTTTTAATGGAAGAAATATGACTGCCTTAAATGCTGAATCTAAAGACTGGCTTTTAATTGTTTAAGAATCTTGAAGATTTATTTGAGATTTCTGAATACGGTTAATGACAGGTTCCTGAAGACTTTTAGAAGATTGCCGACATTAGTTTTAGTTTCTTTAGAAACGCTGAACTATTTATGGAAAGAAATAAAAATAACTAAAACCCTTAGACCCAAAAAATAAAACTTTATATGGAATTTTTTTTAGATTTCTGAAGAACTACTTATGACTTTGAGAACTTCTTGATGAAGGTTCTTGAAGAATTCTAATGAGAATTACTAAATATGTAGAATAATATTAGTATTAGCCTGTAAGCTGTGTCATTCTTCAGGGAAGAAATAGAATCCTATGGAATTTTTTCTTGAAGGTTCTTGAAGATATTCAAGAAGAAAAGAAACTGCGTACTTATCTAAGATTCCGTTTCTTTAAACAGCTTATGGATTTCAGAAGATTTTCTTGACCTATTTCGGGTTCAGGTTCTTGAAGAATTCCAATGAGAATTACTAAATATAATAATATTCGTATTGGCCTATAAGCTTTGATATTTTTTAGGGAAGAAATTAAATTCTAGAGAACTTTCTTCCTAAGGTTCTTGAAGATTTCCCAAAAGAAACCTGTATACTTCTTTAAGATTCCGTTTCTTCAGACTGCTTATGACTTTAAGAAGACTTTCTTGGTCTTTTTCAGGTATAGGTTCTTGAAGAATTCCGAAGAGAATTCGAATTCTAGATATTATTCTACAAGTTTACTAGGTTTTTATTGTTCTTCCAAAATCGTCTCAACATTTTTCTAAAGATCCTAATGATGTTTAAAATAATATTACTCCATTTCTTTGAAATCCCAGAAATATATTCCCCATTAAAAACCCCAATATTTACCCAAAGCTTCGACTTACCTTGGAGCAGATGCGGCAGGTGAAGTTCTCGGTGTCGCCGTTGGCATAGTTGTGGCATCGGATGTGATTGGTGAACTCGTGCGGGGTGGCGGAGACCACCTCGCAGATGGGGCAGAGGTACTTCATGTGCTCGTCGCCCGCCCCGATGCCCGACTCGCCGCTGGAGAGGCACAGGCCCTGCGGCGAGGAGCCGCCGGAGTTGCTGCTGTTGCTGCTCGAGCTGGTGCTGCTGCTGGAGGCAGCTGCTCCGCCGGCGGATGCGGATGTGGAGGAGGCAGGAGGTACGGCCAGGCTGGTGCTGGCGCTGGCGCTGATGCTGTTGTTACCCAGGAAGCCGCTGTGGGCGGTGCTGCTGGCGTCCACGAATCCCGACTCCGAGAGACTGGCCGCCGAGCGGTTGAGACGGAACTTCTTGCGCAGCGAGCTGGCGTCGCCGGCGGAGTAGTCCACCACAATGGAGGCGGAGGCGGAGGAGGATCCCTGAGTGGCAGCGGCGGCGCCACGTCGCTGCTTGTGGCGATTGAGGGGCCGTGCCGCTGCCTCCTCCTCGTCCTCGTCCTCGTCGCTGAGCGGATCCTGGCCCTGCTGCTGGTGGTGGTGGTGGTGCTGCTGCTGCAGCTGGCGCAGCTTGCGCTTGCGCGACGTCGCTGCCACCGCCACCTCGTGCGGCGTCGATGTCGACTGCGCGGCGCCGGCGCTGCCGCTGAGCTTCTTTGGCGTTCGGCCGAGGTCGAGATGCTCGAGAGAGGACTCGGACGTGGTGGACTCTCTCCGCTTCCGCTCCATCTCCACCAGGTCTGTGTTGGTGTGGGTGGCGGCGGCTGCGTTGTTGCTGCCGCTGCCGCTGCCGTGCTGCTGCTGCTGCTGTTGTTGTTGCTGTGTCGCGAGCATTGTTCCCGGTTTCTTCTTTGCGTTGCTGTTCTTGGGAGAGAGCGCCAGAGAGCGGAAGAGAGAGAGCGAGGTTAGAGAGAGCGGTAAATGGCGGAGCTTGGTGCGTGCATTGTGGCGTATGTTGAACAAACAAGGAAAGTTAATAACAGTCGCCAGAATCGATAACTTGATGCCTCTTAATACCCCTTTCGATAACTACGCCTGGCAAGTCAAATAAATCCCTGAGAAATGTTTGAGAAAATATCGCCTAGTGATGGGAGAGGCAGGCGTAAGGGACGGCATTGCCAGGAGCAAAAACAAAGAGCGCAGTGTCAGGTGCAAGTAAAAAAGCTTTATAATTTGTTTAAATCTTTAATAATTCAAATGAAACCAATAAAAATCAAATATTCTTACAATAAATTTAATACATGGCCCAGATAAGGATATTTATCCATTGGCGAAAGAAATAAATCAAAATTAACAATATAATGTAGAAAAATTATACCATTTCTAGCTGCTAAATCGAAGCATACAAAATATGTTTATAATAAAAGGCCCAAAATCACTTAGGTTGCTTTAATTTACATTAACAAAATATACAAATAAGACTCAAAATGATTTATGAAGAAATGCAGACCAAAAGCCAATTTGCGCAACGCATTTAAGCATGGCAAATTTTAGTTAAACCTACCTAATTTAATTTTATTTAGAAAGTATAAACAAATTAATAAATATGTATTTATTTGGACAGGTCATAAATTAAAAATATAAAAAAAAAAAACAATTTTTGCATCTTTTAATGCATTTTAACAGTGAAACTTTTAGTTGAAGCAAGCTTATTTAATTGTATCTAAAGAGTATAAACAAATTAATAAATACATTTTGACAAGTTATAACTTCAAAATCTAAAGCTTATTCCTTTTCTTCCCAAAGATTTTCCCACTCATCTTGCAAGATAATAATATTCGAAATTTTAAACATTTTTTTTCGGCTGTGTTTACTGGAGATGCCCAAGACTATATAGTCTCCGTCTTCGGCTTTCAAATGATAATATCCTCGCTGACGACAAAGCAATGCCGCCGCCTGGCATTCCGCAGTGTCTGATTGCCGTGTAATTCTAGAAGACATCTTGGCCCAGCCGCCCCGTAAACAGCTGATCGAACAGCCACGCACAGCAGAAGGCAAGTGAAAGACGAGTCTAAGAAAAACAATAAACAATGCTGCTAAAAACAGAAGCGAAATCGCTCTTCGTGCGAAACTCCAATAAGAAGAATTTGCGGCTGTTGCAAGTGCATTTGCAGGGCCGAAGAGGGAATCGCATCTGGCAATGCTGCCAAGGAGGCGGTGAATCCAATATGCATCTGGCAGTGCCCCCCGACGACTGTCCCTTATCTAATTTGCGCTGTTTGCTTTTCGATGGTGAAAAATGTGGGCACACTCATTAACATTTTACCGTTATCAAGGCTATGACTATTAGCGGTGTACTAATTGCCGTTGCCACTGTCGTGGTTGTTGTCGTTGTTGTTGTTGTTGGATCAATTTTGGAAATCCTACCAACTTCCCAGCGAAAAACCTCAGAGGCTGATCAAAAATATCTACCGATAACAGCGAACCCCAACGCTTGTACATATACATACATATATTTCTACATATATATTTTGGTTGAGTTTTTTTTACGCATTTGTACAAGTGTTAGTTGTTTGTTGTCCATTGGCTTTTCGGTTTGGCCTTTCATTTTGGTTGGCTGATTTCAATTTCGCCATGAGTCATGACAAGTCATTGAGATAAAGACTTTGATTCCCTTCCCGACTTTTGGGCGGGGAATCAGAGTCGCACACCTTTATGACCCCGGGATTTATCAATGAACGAGTGCTGGTCAACTATGTAGTCAGTGGTAAAAAAAAGAGTTGGGCTAAATACACAAGCAAACGAAATAGGCCCGGGTGAAGTGAACCGTTTGACACATAGCGCCCCATATTAAACAGATCATCAATCTGCATTAACCCTCAAATCTAAACTCGAACTGGAAACTCTACGGGGAACGGGACTCATCGTCATCCCTGGACTGCGCTCGGGGTTCTGGTTTGTTTTCTCGCCTCTGGGACTCTGTGTGTCAAGAGTTCAAGGGTTTTTCGGCCATTGGTCATGGTTAATTCTTTGACCGCGCTAATTGCAGGCAGAACTTGACCCAAAAATATGGGTTCTATAGGGGAAAGGACTCGAAATTGACATGTACTTAAGTATTTAGCGAAATAAAAATATCAAAACAAAATTTGAGCTCATTGCAAATTGGTTGAGTTGCATATGGGATCATTATGCAAGTTAAGGCTGACTGATTTTTGTAATATTTGTAATATTTATTTTTGAAATAAATATTAATCGTTACAAACTGAGGTTTAAGATTATTTTTTTAGTTTAATGTGTAAGTAAGAGGTGTTTTTGTTTGATAAAAATATCAAAACAAAATTCGAGCTCATTGCAAATTGGTTAGGTTAAAAATGAGATCATTAGGCAGGTTAAGGGTGAGTATGTTTTGTAATATTTTGATCATATCTGAGTTCTCTTTAAATAAATTAAATAATAGACAGTTTTAAATTTTCAAAAGTGGAAGAAAACTTTTTACTAAGCAGAATTTTATTGGGATTCCTTAAAAAAAAAAATTGTATAGCAGTTGTAACGGTCAAATACATTTTTAGTTTTAATTATCAAAACTTTATCTTAAAAAAAAAAAGCCTTTTATAAAGTGGGAATATCCCTGTTTCTATACTCCCAGTTTTTTTCCCCCACAAAAATTATATCCTTCCGATAATCCATATTCTCCGCTTGATTGGGGCCATTTATCCAAATAAATAAATTAAAAAATTAACCATCACTCACACACGACACAAAAACAAAAAAATAAATCGGGGCAATATCTAGGATCCAAGACACAGTAAAAAAATTACCTTTGTGGATTTTTTAGCTGTGATATCTTTTCAACAGTTGCGACGGCATTCCAACTCACGGATTTCGCATCAGCTTGAGCTTCGTTCACAGATTTTTGGTAGCTTTTTGGTTGGGTTTTTCGTTTGTTATTTTTAATTGTGTGTTTTTGTTGGATTTCAGCTAAGTTTCTTGTTAATTTATTTGTAGCACTTGCGTTCACACTGATCACACTTCTTTGGTAGCTTTAAAAAAATTAGTTTTGTGCTTTTGCTTTCGTCGTTGTCGGTAATCCAAATTGCAACTTAAAAAAAAATTGTGTGTAGCACTCAGAGTGTTTGTTGTACTTTTCGTTTGTTTATTAGTTGTATCTTTTTTCGATTTTGGAGAACTCTTCTTATTTTTTATTTGTGTTTGTGTTTATTTTGAAGCAATGGCTTTTTCGGCTGTTGGTTTTTTTAGGAGGCCACAGATGCTTTCGCGTTGACGCGCACGAGAGTTCTGAGCGCAGCCGCAGCGCAACCGTTAACCGTTCGGATGAACGACTGTGTAGATGGCGTATCTATGAAGTTGTATTTATAAAAGCGCACGTCGCTCCGCTCTGCGCTGCTGCTCTGCCGCTCTGCCTCCGTCGCTGCTGCGACGCTCTGAGCTGGCCCGAGAGCGAGCGCAGTTATCTGCCTTGCTCTGCTCTGCTCTCTCCTTCCTCTGCTCTGCTTTGCTCTGGCATGATGTGTGCCGTGGTGTGCGTGCTTTTCCTCTGTGGTGTGGGTTAGATAAAACTGCAGAGAGAGAGTCCGCGCGAGACGCTGACTGCGCTGTCGACGCAATGGCAGCTTCTGCTTCTTTGTTGGATTTTTCTTTCTTGCCTCTTCGTCGTTTTATTTTTGGGCGCAAATAGGATTACACACACACAAGCTCGCGCTCGGAGGGGCGCACGCATGTGCGTGTGAGCCAGAGCGGGAAGGCAATACCTCTGCTTTTGCTCCTCTCTCATCTTGCAGGAGAAGAGCAGAACAGAGCAGAGAAGAGCAGAGTAGAGAAGGCGTTGACGCAGCAGAAGACTTCTGCTTCTTGTTTCTCCTCCACCTCCTCTTCCTTTCGTGGCTGCTTTGGCGTACAGTGGTCACTGGGAAACTGTTATTTTCTCGGCTTAAGGGGAAGGTCAATTTTAACTGCCTTAAGTTGCTGCCAAAACCACTAAAAGCCAATTGGTTTTTATTTTCATTTTTAAGGGATTCTTGTTTTATTGATTTTTTTATCATTTCAACGATAATTTAGTGATTTTTTAGAGCAAGTTTTAAGAGTATTTGTTATTAAAAAGCTCCACAGGATTCTAAATGTTGATTAAAGATTTTTGTTTTATTTAAATCTTTCAGAGATAATAAGTATTTGGATTTAGCACTCTTGATTTATTTTAAAAATTAAAGAGTTCTATAGTATTGGGATTTTATAAGTTTTAAAATGTTTTGAAATATTTTAAACTTAGTATTAATAATATTCGACGAGTTGCAGTCTTAATTTCGTGATCCATTTTCATGGTTTTTCAGCAATATTATTATACAGAGAGTACATTTTCTTGAAACTAAACTCTACCCCTAAAAACTTTTCTTTGACGCAATGTCTATAAAAACTTCAAACGAAACTAGATAAGAAATAAGAATTCAGGCTAAGGCTCAAATTAAGTACTTGAAAACCCATGTTTATTTGCATTAAGTTCAAGCAAATAAAAAAATAAAATTTTTCAGGTTCAAAGTCGATGGGAATGAATATTCTTTAATGAAAAATCAGCTACTCAGCTACTACAGAAGAGCACATTAAAGGGCTCAGAGATTTTTATAGTTGTATTAACATCTTAGCCTTGTATTAATTCAATAAGATTCCAATACGTATTTAAATATAACAAATTTATACCATACTGTGCATTATAAATAGCCTTGAATGAATGGGCTAAAATTGTTTGTCACTGGAAGAGAAACCCAATAAACGTTTATGACTAAGATAAGGCTGTTGCCATTTCATCAGTTAACAAAATATTACAATTAGCATTAATTTCGAGCAAAACAAGGGTTAATGTCAGCTAGCAATTGAAGGAACTCCACTGTACACAGCACCCACACTCACAGACGCATTTCTGTTTGGATGCATTTTGGATTTTGGGTAAATCCCGTTGCCATTGGTCACCATGTTTGTTGCCCTCTCTGTCTGCCGCACCATTTTTCTCTCGCTCTAATGTTTGCGGGGGGAGATGATTTCATCTAGCGGTGAGCACATCACAGCCACAGTCGGAGCCACACATACACAGATACATCCAAGTGCACAGTCACATCCATTCCATTAACCCCCGTGCGGACCGGACACTTCCTGGGCAGTTCCTCAACCTTAACCTCAAACTTTGCCCAAAACGGAAGTCGGAGACGATCGGGTCTCTTCTTTCCCGGTCCCTTTTCACATTTTCACCTTTGCGCCTTTTCGGGGTGCGTCATCGGCAATCAGCCAACATTCAAATTAACATTAACGCACTGAGGGAAATTCGTAATCAAGACTGTTTCGGGTGTAGATAATAAATAGCCAAGTGTCCTTCTAGATAAAATTGTTTATGTGGAAGTTTCCAAATAATCGTTTATTTTTAATATATCAGTACCACAATTTTAAATAAATAATAAAATGGCAAAGAAAACTGTCTTAGTTTCGAAAGGAATGAAAAGAGTCTTAAAATAAAGGTGAAAAAATGCACATTAATAGTTTATAACTCGATACGTTTTGGGATTATGATTGAATAATAAATAAATAAAAGTAAAACAAGCATCTTCTTGATGCTTAAAGGATTATTATACCATATTTACAAGATCTTCCAAATTATATTAAGTATTCACCGTAAGTTTTCTCACAGTGCCTTGGCAGAAGGAGAAGAGCAACAACTTTCGGCGTTACAGTTGACCGCCTTAAGAAGAGGAAGAGAAAGAGGAAGGGTCAAGAGAGCAAAGAAGAGCGTCAGCTGCCCTGCCGAAGGAGTGTTGTTCTTGATGTAAACTGGGTGACCCCAACCCTTTCGGTTTCGGCAGCTTCCCTTTTAAATCCATTAAGTCGATCGCATTTCGACACTCGAAACAATTGTAACAACAGGGCAGAAAATGTATAAATAAATGCAAGAAAACACGGCGACGCAGGCGATGAAAAGACGGCGAAATTGTGCAAAAAATGCAGCAAGAGTTCAATACACTCGCCCATCGCTCACTCACACTCGCACAGTCACACCCACGCGCACACGCGCCCCTACGCACACACACACACAATGCCCGCACGTGCAACGCGCTCTGTGTTTGCACACAATTTAATAATATTTACGTTTTATTTATAATGAACTTGAAAAAATTCGCACAGTGGATCATAATCACACGTACAATTATTAAACGCAATGAAACTTTATGAGGTTGTAGAAAAATTAGTTGAATATTTAATAATATTAGTATTAAATATAAATTTAAGCATCCTATTTCTTAGGTTGACATTACTATAATTCCCTGTAGGATCTAATAAGACCGGAAAATATTATTATTTTCTTTTTCACGATCTTAAAAATTGTATATTCCTTGACTAACATTAATTAAATATCTACAGCATATGATTAGTTTTAAAGAATTATATTTGGAAAATTTCCTTAATCTCCAATTCAATCGATTAAAGTGCTAGGGCTCCAAAATTCATGTTCAATTTCAACAAAAACCAATTGGAAAGTTCAATTTCAATCGACGCACGCGCCACTGTATTGGTTGAATTGTACATAGGTGTTGGTGTTGCGCTTGCGCGTGGGTGTTTTGGGCTAAACAATAATAATAACAACAACCATATATTTGTGCCGCTACTGTTACCGCGCTGCCAATGCGTGTTAAATAAACATTAAGGCAACAACAACAGCAACAAAATGGCAACAACAATTGCATTTTTGCCATATGCAAACAGCTGAGAAACCGTTACAGTTTCAGCTGTTCTTGTTGTAGCTGCCCCTGTCTCCTCCTCTGTTTCAGTTTCAGTTTCAATTTCCCTTTTCAATTTGCCGTTCAATGGAGACGGAAAGTGCAGAAAAGTGTAGAAGAAGCGCCGCAGCAGCAGCAGCAGCAACAGTGGCAGCATTAACATTAACATTAACATTTAATTGCCCGCATTTAGTTAGCATTTAAGTTAGCATAAAACAAATGGCAAACAATGCTAAAACAAACAACAAACAAAACAAAAAGATCCCACGCTCTGATCTTCAACATTGAAAATGCTCGCCCCCCCAGTCCCTGGTGTCTCTTTCTTGTTGCTATTTCTACACAGAGAGAAACTTTCATGTATGGACATTTATTTTTAATTAAAAATTGAAATTGTATTTGAATTTAAGCTTAAAAAAATGCCACCATAAAAAATACTGATATTTAGTTTTTGGGGTAACGATTTAGAGTAATAAATTAGTATAAATAATTATTTATTTTCCTTATTAACACAATCCATAGTTTTGTTAAATTTTATTGTATTTTAAAAATTAAATATATCCGTATTTTTGTACAGTGTCTGGGCCACAAGTGTATTATTTTCTAGCCAAACAGCAATTCCTGAAATTCACTTTCGTTTTGTGTGATTTTTGATTTAATTAAAGCAAAAGCCAAAGCCAAAACCATAATTGTTTTTAATTCGCACCACTAAAGGTTCAGTTAACGCGCTTAATGGCTGTGAGTGCTGTTTCTGTGTTTTTGTTACTGTTGTTGCCGTTGCTATTATTGTTTTTGTTATTGCTATTGTCACCAGCGACATGTCAAGGTGACTGAGCAGCCGCCACTCCACCCACTCCGCCCCACCTGCAGCAAGGGCTGAAATATTAGCACTAATTGTAGGTTTTTAATCATAAAGGAAATCAGTATTTAAAGTGGACTAAGATTTAAATTTAATATATTTATAATCAAAATATATTATTGATATATTTTATAAAATTAATTTCCAATTATTTTCTTGAAACAAAAGCTTTTTTTCAGAATAAATCACAAACTGTAAGAGTTGTAGTTTATTTAAAATTCTAGACATATTTCTTGATGTTTATCTAAGCTTAAAATACATTTTTAATGTGATTTAAGCCGTTAAAAATGGATTTAAAAAATCTTTATTGTTACTACTATTATGACCGCAACTATACACCTTCGAACCCTAACACACACACACACACTGGCCAGCTGATAAACATTATTAAAAAAGGCGCGCGCCGCATTTTTGTTATTTTCCTCGTATTTTGCCCCTTTTTTTGTGTGTTTTCTGTTACTGACTCGCTTTTTATGCTTTTGCTTAAACTTTGCACCCCCAAGCCTCGTCCCGCAACGGCAAAGAACAATAACTATGACCAGCCAAACGGCTTGTTTAATAATAACAATAAAGGCTGGAAAATAAAGGCAACACCAAAATCGTAAAGAAAGATTGGGGCAGAGCGAAGGGAAGTTCAGCATACCCTGGAATATTTTCAGAGACATTTTTAAGTATAGAAAATGTAAAAAAATAGTTTATAATAGAACAAAATTATTAGAAAAGAGTGGTAATATTTTGTTCTTGCAATTAAATAATACCATTCTTTTTGTTTGCGTAGTAAATAATTTTTTTTTTTTTCGTCATTACAGTTTTTACAAATATTAGTAGGACCTTAAACTGTTTTGAAATTTATTTAGATAATGAAAATAATAATAATTAAGTTCTACTTATTCGTTTGGGAAATCTATGTATTCCTGGTAGGGAAAAGTTTGTTCCAATATTGGAAATTCTTTATATTTACTAAAAATAATTTAAAGCTTCAATTTAGAATCTCAAGAGGTATGCCCTGTGAAAGCCTTGGTTATACTTCTTGTTAAGCTAGAATTGCATTATTTTTTATCACAACCAATATACCCCCTTATCATAGGCGGTATCCCGCGACTTGTGGCCAAACAAATGCCGTTAGCTGGTAGAATGCGTCAGTTTACAGTTTGCTTTTTGGCGAAATTCCCCGCTTTTTTATGCGCGGGGGCCAAGGGAGTGGGTGCAAACTGTTTACTGCCACAGAGAAAAAAAAATAATAATAATATATGACACAACAAGTGGGCCAACGTCAACGCCAACAGCAGTCCAGTGCCAGTGCCAGTCGGGCCCCCAGTTTATTCACCGAAAATAAGAGGTAAACTATAGTAAATGGCACTCGGTTCGGCGGAAGTTCCACAGAAAACAGATTGGATCAGGTGTCCGCAGGACCCATGGGCAATTCTCTCTAAAAACTGGTACGACACAGCTTTTTCAAGCAACTTTTATTTCTTAGAAAATATTTCATCATGTATAACCTACCTAATAATTATGTGTAACAGGTACATAATATTTTATGCCTTTTATTTCTTAAATAAAACAATGCCAGTATACATTTAAAAAAGTATTTATTATACTTATTATTGATTTTAAAATATTTACTAAAGATATTAATTACTAATTGATTCATATTTTTCATATGATGCAAAACTTGATAAAATTTGGAAATTGTTTATCTTTAAAAATATGATTTTGATATATTCAAAATGTCATGCTGAAATGTCAATGATAAGAAGTGGTGAATCAATGAATGATTACCTAAGTTTACAGTTTCTCACCAACTGCTAATAACAGATTGATAATCGAAAAGGGTTTGAACCCGCTTGTGCTGTGTTCTTTTTTTCTTTATCTGTAAACTATGCTCTTAAATTAACAATATTACTAAAAATAGTAAGAATTTAAATGCAATGTGAAATAAGCAGGTGAATAAGGGATTTCGGTCATCGGGTGAAGGTCACTCTGCTTTTGCAGTGTCATAACCCCATAGTATTGAATATATTTCTCACCATTTATATGTAAATACAATAATAATGTTTATAAGAGCATAATAAATATATTAAATATCCCAAAATGTCAGATTTAAATAGTTTAGAAATATGACTAAATGTTTTCTTGAGCATCTGTTTGTATGTTATTAAAGGTTCTGTTAGACAACGTCTTAGATTGAGATTAAATTGTACAAGCACCTGATAATAATCGAAAAAAATCATTTCAAGAAGGTTGCAGCGTTTTCTGGTAATTAAAAAATATTCACCGACTTAGGTTACCAAAATTTAGATCGTAATCCTTTCTGACTTTGCTACTATTGCGCTGTTCCTGAGCTCATTCATGGTTATGCCTTTTCAGACGTAGCCGCTACTCGTTAGAAACCAATTGACTTTGTCGGATTAACGACACTACTCCCAAGACTCGGTCTGCGAACAGAGTCTGGCCATAATTTGGGCATTGTGTGCACCCGGCATGCTTTGGGATAGTCGCCGATTAGCGCACGCGCCGCCGCCTTTCCTCGGGTGGCCGCAGGTAGAGATCATATGGCCAAAATACCGTTCCTTCCGATACAGATACAGCCGGCCCGGGGGTTTTATGATACTGCGGCGTCGGGAATTATGACGGCGGCGCAATCAATAGATGGATGGATGGATGGATGGATGGATGGCCTGCTTGATGCCACACCGGGGCCGCTCTATCACCAAATCATTGCCGTGCGGGAATTGATTGCCCCGTGATGGACAGCCCGTAAGCGTACCCCTGCACTCCCACGTACTCCACTTCTTGACGGGGTCTGCTCTGCGATAAGGAGGTCTTAGTTGGCCAGGCCAGCGGCCAGGCAGCGTATCTGCGTTTATTTTGGGGGGTTTCCAGCGTAAAAGACCTCGTGCCGTGGGCTAATTTCGTCAGCCGTCCGCCGGCAGGCGCCGAAGCATCGCTGCCATCCGTCCACTCCATCCGTCTCTAATCACCCAATCACCTGGTCTGGTCGCTGACGCTTTTCTGTTCTGCCATTGTGCATCATCACCATGGTCAGTGGGTTTCGGGGGCTGCTACTCTCAGCTATCAGCACGGAAAAAAATAGAGAGTAAAATGGAGTAAGAAAGCAAGAGTACACTGAGAGAATTATGGCATCCTACAATTGAGAAACTGCGTTCTCAAATACGTACTCCTCTCATTTTGAGTACGATTTTTTTTTAACTCTAAGTTTGAGTATTTTTTTCTCACTTTGAGAACAAAAAAATTAAAAATGAATACAAAAGTACTCACACCAAAATTGAGAACAAATATTCATGAATTAAAATGGTTTTATGCTTGGTTAAGTTTGTAGAAAGGGGTGGGAGGGGAAGAGATCACTAGAATACCCGGTTTTTAAAGCTTTGTGGGTTAAATTAAATAAGAATACATGACAAGGATCTATCTCCAAGATTATTACTTGAAAAAAAAGCTAATATTTTAGAAAAAATAAAAAAATGTTTTTGGAAGCCACCTTCCAAGACTTGAACCCATGCTTACCGTCTTAGGCAAGTGCAAGGGAGACAGATAGAGAGGTTGCAACTTTTTTGTCTTATAACTTTCATGTTTATTATAAAAATTGTATTGAATTTTTGAGAAGCGTTTTTATCAGCTTAAAGGAAACAATTTATTAATTAAAAATATTACATTATACAAATAATAGATAATATTAAATAATTTATTAAATAAATTGAAATTTAAATTAAGATAAAAATATCATTGAAATAGCTTTGATTTTTATTTTCTTGGTTAATAAGAAAACAAAATAATTTAATTTAAATATAACTTAAAACATAAATAAAAATTCTACTTAAATTCGATTTATTTTTACCAAGTGTGCTTATGAATCAGAATACAAGCCAGCAACAGTGCGACATCCACAGCCACATCTAGAGCCCCTCGAGTGGCGGCGTCATCGCCATCGTCAGACGCCTTCCATTGAGTATCGAGCCGAGAGCTCCAGCCATCCAGCCATCCAGCCATCCGGCGATCTAACCATCTAACCACCTCCATAAACGATAAGCAGCTGGAGAGCGCAGAGTCCCATATACACCACATATAGCCCATATATATATATATATATATAGTATCTGGTGGATGGGGCGGCAGGGGGCGGCAGATAGGAGCCGTTCGAGTACTTCGCTCGAAATCGTTGTCGAACACACTCACTACCGAGTTCTGCTAACTCGATTGTGGTTTCACATTATCTGGGATCTTTGGAATTTTGTGAAAAGTATCGGTGCGCCACAGGGCGGGCGCAGGTGGGGAGTGCCGGAGAAAGGGCGTTGCGAGTGGAGTCGGGGGGGAGTATCCGAAAAACGCTTTGTAAGATCTATCGACACAGTTAGTCAGCGGATAAGCAAAGGTGTGTGCGATAAGAGCGGGAGTTTCGCGATGCCTTCTCCTCGCAGGTGATCCATTCCAGAGTCGTTGTAGGATAATCCACAGTTCCAAGGAAGTCCAATCTCTGCGATGACTCATATGGGGAAAGAAGGCTCTCTGTGCACAGATAGTTTCTTCCAGGCAGCTGCAATGCTGGGTAATGGCAATGGTGTCTATTACGGAGACTCTTCTGTGGATGACAGGGGAAAGTCCCTTGAAAATCGAAATAAAAGCTTAAAAAAATATTACGATTTTATCGGGAAGAGAATCGTACGATTGGTGATGATTTCATTAGGTCCTAGGAAATATGTATTTAAACATAAGAGGTGATCTGAAGCTGGTCCTACTGTGATCTTAAGTTGTTTTTAAGGTGATTTTAAGGTGCTTTTGATGTCATATTGATGTGATCTAAAGGTGGTCTAACGGCGATCTAAGGAAAATCTAAGGAGATCTAAAGGTGATCTAAAGGTGATCTAAAGGTGATCTAAAGGTGATATAAAGGTGATCTAAAAATGATCTAAGGTAATCTTAAGGTCATCTAAAGGTGGTTGAAAGGTGATCTTAATGTGGTACATGTGGTGATCTAAATGGGATCTAAAGGTGATCTAAAGGTTATCTAATGGTTATTTAACGGTGATCTAAAGGTGATCTAAAGGTGGTCCGTAAGTTATCTAATGGTGATATAAAGGCCATATATAAATAATAGAAAATGGGATCGAATTGTGATCTAAAGGAGATCTAAAGAGGATATAAAGGTGATCTTGTCGTGATTTTACCATGGTCCAACGGTGATCTTACCGTGATGTTAAGGTGATCTTAAGGTTATATTAAGGTGATCTTGAGGTGATCATAAGTGATTTATCTACCTATTTATCAAAGTGCTCTATTAAGTTATTATGAAGTAATCTTGAATGATCAGTGGCTTGATGAACTCTTTTGAAAACTGTGAAGAAATGCAAGTAGCAGATCTTTTATGATCTCACTAATATATGAAATCTTTCGCATATTTAATCGTTTGTCCTGGTAATATTTAAAAGTAGATTCAAGGAAGTCTTAGCTTATTATTTAGGGCATTACCAAAGTTCACTGATCACTAAAACTATATAAGGTCTCAGAAGAATTTACCTTAAGATCTTCTCTAATGCTTCAATTTCATGTAACAATCGTTCATCTTAGTGCTTCCTAAGAGTGCATAAGAAAAAATTCACCTGCTATCGAGTATTTACAGGTGAGTCACACTTCCCAGCTCCGAGATCATCTCAGTTTCATTTTCCGTCCAAGTTCCAGTTTCTGTGTTTCCGCTTTCATTGTGGGCCTATATAACCGTAGACTCTGCCCCTATCCTAAGCACTTTCGGCGCGGCTTTGGCCTTGACTCCGATGATCGTGTGGATCGGATTGTTTGGCCAGCGTTTTTTCTTTCCTTTCTTTGCTGCTTTGATGTTTTCGTCTTTCCCACAGTTACAGTCGCATTCGCGGTTTTCGCAGAGAGCGAAACACAAGCCGGCCGCTTATCAGGCAATAAAATATAAACTCAAGACTCTGCGAGCGGCGTCGATTGCAAGATTTATCACAGCGCAAACGGAGACGATCACGGCCCGGCATCGCCATCGGCATCGGCATCTCACGGAGTCGGAGTCTGGTCGCGTTTCGTCGCTCGTCTCCGCCGGAGAGTCGCGTCTATACACCGTAAGAAAAAATCATAGGGAAAATATACTAAAGGAGGAAAAATTCGGGTTCTATTTTTAATTTCCCTTTATTTTTTTGGATCGATTTCTAAATAGTATTTACTCTCTCGGAGGCGGACTCCCCTTCTCCACAAACTTGACTACAGACGTACTCAATTTGAGGATAAAACCACTTCAATTCAAGAATATTTGTTCTCAATTTTGATGTGAGTACTCTTGTATTCAATTTGTGTTTTTTTGTTTTTGTTCTCAAACTGAAGAAAAATTACTTCAACTTATTTAAAAAAAAATCGTACTCAAAATGAGAGAAGTACGTATTTGAGAACGTGGTTTCTCAATTTCAGGATGCCATAATTCTTTCTATGTGCATTCAAAATATCTATCTCTATAAAAATGTATTTATTTTTAAAAAACTCTAGACTTAGCCACAAAATTACAATGTGGCCGCACTGGTGCTTTGCTTACATTCGCTTCCCTGCTTTAGGTAAAATCCCGAGTAATATATTTTCTAATAATTCTTTCTTAGTCTTATTTTTCTCTAGGTGCACTTTGCGTCGCGTCTTCTCATATTCCTCTGCCAAAATACATTGCTCATTAGGTTTTGGGTTATTGTCACCGGCGACAACAAAAACAAAGAGCAGAAACAGAAACAGAGACGAGGCTGAGACTGGGACTGAGACTGAGACTGAGACAGCATAGCGATGGGGTTGGGGACATCATCGTCTTGGCTGGGTGCTGATGTTGATATTTACTCAAGTGTAATTGCGAATTGTAAATGCGACAACACAGATGCTCTCGTAATTGGGATTGCGATGGGAGGATGATGATGATGGGCTCGGAGTATGCGAAATGCGAGGCGATCAGGGGCGGATTCAGGGGGAGATATGTGAGATTTGGGGTTTGGAAAAAATAACTACTTGCCATAAACCAGTAATTGATAAGTGGCTTAAAATTAAATTTAAAAATATTTTAATAGATTTAATAAAATAAATCTGAGCTTTAATTATATTTTTTTGCTTTTATTGTTATTTAAGTGCTTAAAAAATATTAAATAAATCCTCGAAAATAGCTACAATATTTAAATTCCCTAAATTTACTCTGAGAAACCCTGAAATCCCCCACTGACTCAGATGAGTTGGCTGGCAAATGATGGCTATGATGCCTATGAGCTTTGGTCCAAACAGGAAAAGGTGGCTAGTACCCGAGAGATATTGACTAATGAGTATCTGTATCTGTGGCTGTATCTGCGGCACTGCCTTGCGCTATTTGTATCTTTTATCTGTGAAAATAAACGTTCAAAGTTTTTTTTTGCCTTTTTTTTAGTTTCGACTTTATTGTTTGAACGTTGATTGTCAACTGATCGGTATTTACCATCCGAACCATCAGAGCTTCGCTGTATCTGTATCTGTATCTGGGCGAGCGGAGTTTTCGATTTCAGCCGCATTGAGATACACTTAAGCAAATAATCGCATGTGGCGGAATACCATGTGTCTATGTATCTGCATCTGCGCCAGTATCTCTATATCTCCCCCGAAACACTGTTTTCTTTTCGGGCCAAGCCAGCGCTTGGATTTCTCGGCTCTCGGCTCTCGGCTTTGTTTTTGTTACCATTATCGATTATTGCATCTCAACCTGAGTTGTATTTTTCCCGTCCTGTTGCCAGTTTGTTTTCCCAGCGCCAACACAGACATCTCCATCACCATCACTTCGTAGCGTCATCATGATGATAAATTATGGCGATCATCGGCATCGATGTCGATGTCAACCTGAACTGAGTTGAGCTGGGCTGAGTGACTGATAAGAATGTTTGCTAATAAGCTGGGCAAACAGTCACCTTTCACCAGCACCCACCCCTGGAGCTCCTAACAGATACACCTCACACAGATACAACTCACCGCTTGTTGACACTCTCATCTCGTTGGGTTTTTGAGCAACATCCCATCGTGGAAAACAACGAACTAATTAAAGTTTGGGTATTACTTACAGATTTTAAGAGGATTTTTACATTGTTTAGAAAGTTGGAAATCAACGAATTGTACTCTTAAGAAAACTGACCATTTGCAGCAGCGGAATAGGATTTTTCTCAGTCGGCGTCGCTGCCGCTCATGCACGAGTGCACAAAAGAGGACAGCAGAATCAGTGCAGTCAAATTGTAATTGTGTGGCTAGATTAAGCCCTTTTTAGCGTTAAATGGCTAGTTTTTAGCTTATAGATATTTTTTTGCCATATTACAGAACATTTTAGATATATTTTTTCTCAGATTGTAAAATTTTCACTCCTACAAATGAAATGTTGGCATGTGACTGTAGTGGAGCGGACCACTGATTTACAGCCTCCCTATCTCAATTTTTAGAACATTTTGTACTCAGTCTTAATAAATTGATAATGATTCGTCCTTAAATAAAGTACTCTTGTAAAAAATTTGTAATTATTCGTTCCTAAATTAAGTAAATTTGAGTATAAAAGTTCTCAAAAACGTAAAAAAATTCTCAATATGAGTATTTATATTCTTTAAAAATGTACTCAAACTGAAATTAAATCTCAAAGGGAAAACGAATGAACTCTGTCATTATTTGAGTACATATTTTCCCATTTTGAGTCAATCCATACAAATTCTCTCTGTGTATATTTGGGTCAAGCTTTGGCGCTGGCGTTGCTCTAGAACAGTGGTGCCCGCAGCCCTGACTCATGAGTCATCAAATTGCCCACGCACAGCATGCTTTGAATGTAAGCTAAGCACCAGGGGTGACAAATTCTTAATTTAAAGCTAAATCTAACCTTTTCTTAAAATTAAATATATATTTTTAAAGGCTTAGGTAATTAATTAATTGTTATGAAATAATACATCAAATGCTACCTATTTTTTTTTAATTTTCATTTTGGCTACTGATGAGGCTTCCTTCTAAGACACACAGCTAATTCTACTCTTTATTACCCAGACTCTTAACTCTTTTTTCTTGCAGTGCATGCGATATCTGAGCCGCCATCATCACTGCACATCGCCACCCACTGGTGGAGGCTTCAAAGGCACCGCCTGGTCGCTGATAACGCGGATGTAGATGCGGATGTGGATGTGGATGCGTAGGTGTAGCTGTGCGTGGGTGTGTGTGTGTGTGGGAGGGGTGTGTGTGCCAGAGGGGTGTCGCTCTCGAGTACGCAACGTGTGTGTATTTGCACACCTCACACTCCCTTATCGTGGGCTATATTTTCACAACTTTGGGTGGGTGTTGGCCCCACAGATGTACCTCTCTTAACCCCATGTACCCCCCTATATCTTTTTTGTTACCCCCTTTTTTGTTACCCCTTCATGTGTCATTAGCTCACGACTCATTAGCTCCAGCGAGATATAGCCTTTCTGACAGTTCCTTGGGCAGGGGGAAAAATCAGATCAGAGCCAGAGAGTTTGGGGATTAAAAAGAAATATAAATAAATATTTTGTATATATTTTTATTACAATTATTTATAGGTGTACTTCGTACGTAATTAATTTGTATATAAATAATGTCTTTGGAACTATGATTAGCAAAGTTTTTAGTATTAAATATTCCCCAAAAAATATTTAATAAAATAATTTCCGTTTCCCAAGCTTAATATAATATTTCAGTTCTTATTTACAGACTTTTCTTTGAGAGATGATGACTATTCCTTGGGCAGGCGTTTTGAAGGAAATATTTATAAATTTTTTATAATATTTTTATTACAATTATTTATAGGTTTACTTCGTACGTAATTAATTTGTATATAAATAATGTTTTTGGAACAACGCTTAGCTAAGTTTTTAGTATTTAATATTCTCCTAAAATATTTATTAAAATAAACTCCATTCTTCCAACTTTCAGCCCCTCCTTACAGACTTTTCTTTCTGATTTTCGTCACAGAATAAATCACCCAAAGTTCCTTATATATCAATCATCTGACCAAACCGGAGGAGGCCTTCCAGATACGACTCAGAGCCTCAGGTTTGGGGGAAATCGAACTAAAAAATAAAAATAGAACGCGTTCTTTCTGACTTTCTGGCTGCCCTGATAAGCCACGTCCATCGCAGGTGCTCTAATTGAATTTCTGTTCTGGGCATTAATGAGAAAAATCATTCCCAACCGCGTCGAGTCGCGGCGATAAGAGAGCAGCCCCGAAAAAGAAAAATAAGAAATATTTATACATATATTCTTAACAAAATGGAAGGCGGGCCAGTTATCGGTTTATTTTTGGCAGCGAACTTTGAGATGTCCGAACGAAGATCAATCAACGGCGGGCTTCTCCGGGGGAAAGCACCTGCTTCGGGGAAATGCTGCCATTTTTGTTTATGGATCTTGTCAAGGGAGTCTCTGAAAAATTAAGAACTGCCTGAAAGGTGCACTGATACAGTTCAGACTGATATTTAATACATGTCTTTGATTTAATTTGTAGAACCTTTTCCCAAAGTTTAAAACCAAACAATGCCCTGTTAAAGACGTCAGATGCCTTTATTATTTTTCCATGGAATATTTGAAAAGGGAGTTCCGGGCCCCGACTATCCCCTAGCGCACTTTATCTGGGATATATTCAGGGCCGACCTCTAGCTTTACCTATTTCCTATCGATGATAACGCTGGGATCCACCGCCGATCCGCGATATCTGAAATGAGCGCGGCCCTGGCACTGGCACTGGCACTGGCGCGTCATCCTAAAATTTTCCCCCAAACTCATAATATTACGTACGAGTTCGAGTATATATAGCATAGCCCTCGATCGGTTTACATTCGTGACTTGGCATCGTTGTCATCAAACAGCAAACAGAAGACGACAGAAAACACAGAATGCCGTGAGACTTCTAAGCCCAAAAGCCGACAGCTTTATGGCTAGACAGCGAGAGTTGAGTTGGGGAAATATATAGCTAAATATATGTAGAGCAAGTTATCGGTGCAAGGCCCTCAAGGTTCATATACCGATTCCCCTTGAAACTAAACTGAGATATATGGAGTATTGCTTTCAATTCTTCTGACATTTTCCGTAGAATCAAAGAATCTTTATTAATTTTTACTTTCCCTTAAATCGAACTATGATATGCAAAGTTTTGCCTGAATCCAGAGATCACATAACGCTCGGTATTCTACATTTCTGGAAAGACTACGCTCTTGGCAATACAATTCTGCCCGCAGGTCCCTGCGAAGAATCGACAGACCCTCAAAGTTAAAAGCAAACAGCGATTTCGACTTTGGTTCCTATACTGAATCCCCTTGAAACCAAACAGAGCTATATGGGGAATTCTTCGGTAGATTCTTCAGTAGAATCAAAGAACCTTTTTTATATTCTTACTCTCCTTGAAATCGATTTGAAATATATATATATATATATATAAATTATTGCCCGGATCTAGAGATCACGTAACGCTCTTGGCGACGTTATTCTTCCCGCAGATCCCCTCCGAAGAATCGATGACGCCAAAGACTGCGACTGCGACTGCGATTCCGATTTCGATTCCAATTCTTTTCAGCCTGTCCCCTCTTCCGCCGATAAGATATTTCGCTTTGAATGATGATGTGCCGTTGTCATATGTATGTCGCGTCCCCCTCGAAAAAGCTTTTCGGGGGATTTGTCGGGGCGTTAGATAATATCTGTCTATCGCTGGCCCTGCTGGCAGCAGTTGCCAACGGCGTAACGTGCTTCTTCTAAGCGAAAAAAGGAAGAGTGGGCCTCACATTTTGTATTTTATTTATTTTGCGCACTAAGATCGCCCGCAACCTGATGTCATTCCGTGGATGATGATATATAGGTTGGGATGTGTCTGTATCTGTAACTATATCTTTATTTGGAACTGTGTCTGTGAAGAGTGGATTCTTCATTGGGAGGAATTCGATCTATCTGTGATCTGTGAACCAAACTCAATGCCTGCGTTTGTTTTTAAAAGATTTAATTATTATTTATTAGAATTTCAATTAGTAGTATTTTATTAGTAATTTTAAACAGGAAATCCACATACAGCTACAGCTTGCCATGTCACAATCGATGCCGCCAGAGAACTTAAACTTAAACACCCGCCGGCTGACGGTGCTTAGCTTGCCGTTCTGTTCGAGACCTGCTTGGTGCACCAGTTCCAGGAGATACTCCGTGTTCGGGATCAATGGCAATCCCCCTGGGCTGGGACGCAGAAGAACAGTGCCCAGCACTTCGCTTCGCTGCATCACTTCTTCGGCAAGTGTCCTTGGTCCTTGGATGCACCTCTGCCACCACCGACCGCTGGCCGACCAGTGCAAGTTCGAGCTGGACATAAACCTGCCACCGGCCAAGTTCATGGTCATGATGCGTGGCAGGCTGCACAGAATTCCATGTTCTATGCGGCACCAGGTGGCCACTGGCCTCGCACTAGCTGAACGCTTTCGACTTCTATCTCATCGCCATGTAGATCCACAAGGTGCGTTGCAAGGCATTCTATTTGAAGCTGGTGGCCGAGTACCTTAGCCACTTTCTGCCCCTGGTTCCGGATGCCCGCATAGAGCCGGTTAACTTCAGCTGCCACTCAGGCCTTGCAGCAGGATCCGCTCCGCTGGTGGAGGTGGAGGTGGCTTTCCCAATACCAGTGGTGGCAGCGGAAACACCTCGCCGCAGTTCACTAGTGCTAAGGCCTGGCTTTCCGAGTTTTTGCTACACTTTTCGTCAAGCAGATCCACTTCTTTGCCAACTCAGCTGGGGCTCAGCTGGATCATAGTGAGCATGGTGAGGATTTTAGCGAGGATGGTGGTGCTGAAGCTCTGGCTAAGCTACATCCAGCCGTGGACCACAAGATGATGGGTTGCCTCACCTACAGGCCGCCCATATCCATATCGTTCCACTTTCGATGGCTTCAAAGGCAGCACTCTGAGTTATTTCTGAGGAACTTTTTTAACAAGTTGTTCCATGAGTGCAGCCAGGATGAGGTGACATTGCGGGAGTTCAGTCGCATTCCCAAGGCTCGGGCTCGATTGAAGGCGTTGAGCGACATTTGGTACGGGTCCAACTTGGCGGTGTCCAGTGAGTTGCTGGTCGACTCGAAGAATCTGAAGTTTTGCAGCATAGCGGAGGCAGCTAGGCAAGGTTCGCCAGTGGAACATTACCCAGCTGCCTCCGCTACGCTGCAACACTTGTTTCTTGGGGTCGACGAGCAACTCACGGAACACTTCCAAGTTGAACCCACACCAAATGTCGCTCAACGCCTCAATCGATCTCGCCTTGATGCCCATCTAAACGAATGAGGATGAGGTCAGGCCCCTGGTGAGAGTACTGCACCTCGCGTCCAAGCTCCAAGCTTTCTATGTACGCAATGATTGCTGTGGAAAGATTGCCAGATTGAGGCAGCTTCTATACGTACCCATGACGGAGCTGGGCTCCATTCCTTCTAACGATCGCCTGCGCCGTGATCCTTGGCATCCTCAGTCTTTGGAGTGATTGTTCTGGGCTCAATGCTACTGGTCTATGGTCTGGTCTGGTTGCTGGCGCTGTCTTTCTGATTAGTTCGATTTCTTCGAAAATTCATGACTGGGTAGTAATTTTGTGACATTTATATAATTTGGATAACACTTAAATTAACTAAAAGTACAGAATTGCCTGGGGCTACTGAGGCTACTGATATAAATAGTTAGATTTAGGAGAATGATTTCTATTGTGACAGTTAAAGCAGTGGTAGTAGAACTGCCTTTGTTAGTTGAAGATATCTACTGGAAGCTTAATATCTTACTATTTTGATTTATAATTTTATTTAGTTGCTTTTGATTGAAATTAAATTGACTAAAATGGCTCAATATGAGGAAGACCTCTGAAAATATCATCAAGGAGATTTCCATTAGTGATGATGAAAGTTGACATAAAATATCTCAAAATAAAAAACTTGGAATAAATAAAAATAATGAATTCTTGAAAATAAATCAATGTAAGGTGTAATTTTAGTTATATTTCTTAACTGGTGGTTTTCTTTTCCAGAAGACAAGAAAAATCTTTATTAATCAGAAAAAAAACTGTGTAAAGCAGGGATGCCCAAGCTGAACCCTTTGGTGCAGAAGCTCTCTACGTTTGTACATTCCAAAGGAAGACTACTAAAATATATAAACGAGGAGGTTTTCTTAAGTAAAGATGAAAGCAGACATAAATTACCTTAAGAAAAAAAACTTTAAGAAATTACCTTAATATATTTAAATTAAAATAAAAAATTAAAATAAATTCTTTTAAAATATATATTAATTATTCTTGAAAATAGATTTAGATATATTGTATCTTTATGTTTCCTTAACCTATTATTTGCTTTAAAGGAGCCAAGGAAAATTTAAATTAAATAAGAAAACTATGTAAAACAGGGGTGCCCAAGCTGGGCCCTTTGGTGCACAAGCTCTTTACATTTCCATCTATTTAAGGAAGACCACAGAAAATACCAGTAAGAGTCCCCCTCATAGTAAAGAAAAACCAAACAAAAATAATATAAATAAAATAATATTAGCTTTTAAGGAGAGAGGAGAAGGAAAGCAGGGATGCCCCGACTGAGTCCCTTTGGTGCCGTAGCTCTCCACATTTCCGTCTATTTAAGGAAGTCCACCGAAAGCTCTATTAGGAACAGTATTTGTGACAATCAGGCCAGAGTCTGTGGAGTGGCGAGCAAACAACCGAAGTGCTCAAGGAATGGGAGAAGTATCTCTTTATCTGGGGAACCAAGACAAGGGTACTCCACCATCTCCCCCTCTAAATAGTATAGCTCGGCGTGTGTGGTGTCGCCTATGAGGTTGCCCTCCCAGAACAAATCCCAGATTGTAATGTGCGCGCCCCCATTTATCAAATGTTGAAAATCTGGCGTCGCCTTCGATAAGGGTAAATAAGAAAATGGCCAGCGATGTGGGTCGCCCCACTGAATATATGTGCTTGTATCTGTATCTGTGTATCTATGGGGTGTATCTGCGCCCGAACAATCGCTGTCATTGAGGGAGCCTCAACGTCAGTCCTCGTCGTCGTTGCCTTCGCCTTCGCCATCGCCTTTTCTCTGGAAGCTCAAGTGGCTCATTATAATTGAGGGAATCGGAATCGGAATCGAAATCGGTGGTGCCGCTGGCGGTATTTGCCCTAAAGCTGCTTAGGCGCCACGAATAATGCCACCCAATCGCCCAGCAACCACACCCGCCGAAAAAATGCAACAAAAATAAAGAAACGAATATCTTTCAAATACAAAATACAAATACACAAGCCTCGACGAGACACGACAGATCCCAAGCTCGTGGGACACTCGACTCGACCAAGAAGTTATATCAACGTCGGCGTCGACCCGTTTATCATTCTTTTTATTTTTTTTTTTTTGTTTCGTTTCGTTTTGTTTTGCCCCTCGGTTTATGGCCGTCTCATGTGATAAATATATGGCAAAAGCGTTCGAAGTTCACCCAATACACCCAGTGACTAACCCCATGATAGAGGGAAGCCATAACCGAACCCCCGGCGAAACGATAAACTCAAGGGCCCGAAGTCGGTGACTGGGACAGAGATCTTTGCACCTACCTAGACGAGCCTAGTTGGGAAATTCGCAGAAAACCCCGTGAGCATTCATGGAATTCTACATCATTATTATTTATTATTTAGGTAATTTACTAGTAATAAGATATAGCGAGATTTCTTTACAACATATAATTTTATCAGCTGGGGAGAGAATAAACTCTTGGGAATATGGGACTCAGGTATAAGTAATAGAAAATTGGGATGAGAATTCTTTATTGAGACATGGTTGCCTTTGATATATTGAGACATGGTTGCCTTTGATATATTTATCCAATATCGATAAATTCGATATTTTCCGATATCGTTTACTCATCGATAATCCTACAAAGACTGCAGTATCCACTCTTCCGGACTCAGAAAGCTCTCTTCTAATCTGTGAATCAATAATAGGCTATGCTTTATAATAAATAGTAAAAAGACATGGTTGCATTTGACATTTTTTTCCAAAATCAATACCTTCCGATTACGTTATTTCATCGATAACTATTAAATTTTACGATATGTGTTCAATTTTTTTTTTTAAATATGATTCCATCAGCTTGAAAGTGAACAAAATCTTGAGAATATGGGATTCAGGTATATCTAATATAATAAATTGTATATAGACCTTATTGATTTTTATGTATTTATCCAATATAAGGAGGCATGGTTGCATTTAATATATTTATCTAATATCGATACCTTTCGATATAATTTACTCATCGATAACTATAGGAATTGCAAATATATACTAAGTTTCCTTTAAAAAATATGATTTTATCATCTTAAAAGTAAACAAACTCTTGGGAATCTGGGATCTAGGTATACCTGATAGAGTAAATAGTATAAAGACATAACAAGACATCCAATATCGATACATTCCGATATCATTTCCTCATTGATAGCCCTAAAAGTATAAGAGTTCCCTCCCTTCCGGATATAGAAAGCTCTCCCCTTGTCCGTGTGCCAATGATCCCACTTCATATATCTGTAAGGTAGAGCCCAGCTTATGGATATAACGATCGATTGCACAGAATCAGCGAATTTCGCCACAGCCGAAATGTGAAAAGAGCTCACTCAAGTGCAAGTCTAAACCAGAGCCACTCAAGATATCAGCCCCTTTCGGCTTCGGGGCGGTAATACGAGAAGCCCTCCATCATCGAAGTCCGCATAGAATTCGAGTACCAGAAAACTGCATTGCCAAGATAAAATTCAGGCCAACAGCAACAACAGCTCCGACAACGAAGAAAAAAAAAATAAAATAAGAATTCAATTAAATGAAATCGCATTTAGATTCGCTTTGGAGATCGCTCTGTGTCCAAAGACCTCAGAATCACAATGAAATCGGAGATCGGGTAAACAGGTGAGCAGGTGGGTCAGCCGTGGATGCATGATTAATATCTGGGGACACCAGATACTCCGCTCCACTTGCCAGACACGTGCTGGGCCGGAGCCCCACAAAATCTAGAGAAACAGAAGCAGAAGCCACTCGCTTGGGCGATGTCGATTCTCCCGTCGATGATTGTTTACTTTGCGTGGAGTCTACGCGGGTCAATGGCTTTCGTGGTGCAGCGATGCACTGCGAATAATAGGGGGATTGTTCTATAGTGCTCAAAGCTTATTTGAACCTTTTGAAGGTAAAATTCTCAAGTTGCTCTGGTGTTCCATAAGAAAAGCTAGATATATGGGCTGTAATTTCCGTTTCATTTACTTTTCTTACTAACTGTTTACCAATGTTAAAGAAAGACCTTACAGGCTTAGCATGCTAAGATTCTCAAGTTGTTCTGGTGTTTCACAACGGGTTCGGTTAATATATGGGACGTAATTTTCTTTTATTCTACTTTTTGCCTTTAAACCATCTTTGCGGAATTACCATATCGAAAAAATACCTTATCTATGCATATACACTCTGAAATGCTATAATTCCCAACTAGTTCTGGTGTTTTACAAGGGAGTCGCTCAATAAGCTCATATATTTATTTATTTCTGTTTAGTTTACTTGTCTGACTATTTGTTTTTTTAGTTTAAAGCCAACTTTTGCGGAACTACAATGTAAAAGATAAGCTTTACAGGTTGAAGTTCCGAAGGTGTTCTAGTTGTGTAAGCTTGAAACAATATTTAAAAAACTTCCCTACTATATAGATTTTCTTAACTCTTTATATATAATAATATACTCTATAATATATCTTATCAAAATTTTTAAAGCTGATTTAAACAATCTAGAATTTTATTTTCCGTGCAATCTTGAATATTAACAGTTTCTATATATCATAAATCTCTTAAATATAGACTGCGTTTCCAAATGATTTCGATCGCATTTCCTTGCCCAAAAAAATGTATATAAATATACAGATATATTTTCCTGTAATCTGCTGAGATTGTGATCCGCGCGAATAAACGAATATATCGTAACTGCGTCTTGGCTTTCGGTTGGATTTCGCTGATTAATCGCATTTCTTATATAGATCAATGATCGCCATATGCATCCACGTAATTACCTGAGTGTGGATTTTTCTGTCCACTCATGGATTCTCGCTTTTGCATGGCAATAAATTCCTGGAAGCGATCCGATTCCGATTCCGATTTCGAACCAAACCAATCCGTTAAACCAAGTTCGCTTTCAAGTTCCCAGGGCGAGGATGACCGCAAATTTTCAATCTTATCGCTGCGATTTCGGGGCCCCCGAGTTACTCTGGCCCGATCCGATCCGGGCATTATCGAGAGTCCCCGTAATTATGGTAATGTGCTGCTCGCTTGCCTCGTTAAAAGTGGTCAACCGCAGATAGGTTCCGGGGAATCTGTTTGAACTCCACCACCACACGAGTGACAGTTTTTTTTGGGGCCTTAAATAGTATTATTATTATTGGTTTGTTGAGGGTTTATAAGACTCTGTAGGGGTGCCACTTATGAGGATATTTCTAGAGGAAACAGGGTTCTAGAAATGTAAGATTCAAGATGCTCTTTGGGACTCTAGAAAAACTTTTCTTTCCTTGTCCTAGGGCTTAATATCTCTACCATTTCTACTTCCTTATGTTTCGATCTTTCAGTTTAAAAATATTAATTAATACTCTTTAAGAATTAATAGCTTTATCTACTTGAAATTAAATCCGAAATACTTCCCAAGTACAAAGTAGGGTAACCAGATTTGCTTATCTCTGCGGCTCCTGTGGCATCCACACATTGACTGATGTTACGGTCTGACTTTGTTTGTTTTTTGGTGGTTTTTTATTATTATTTTCCAAGCCATTTATGTATGTCATTTGCCTTTATCAAATCGGTGGCCAGATGGAGAGCCCAACCGCAAATTTGTGGGCACCTCTTCGCCTGATTACGATGCTGTCCCGTCCTATTAGTTCGCACAGCTTCGGGAGGAGGGAGGCAGCCCGGCAACTGAACGATCGCCCAGCTGTTCCACTGACCGCAGAGTGGAGAGGGGGATCCGAGCCCCACAAGTGGCAGATAGTTCGATTGATTTGCACTGTTTACATAAACGCCGCACAAGGTTCTTCCTTATGGGGCCCCATAATCTGGCGGCGCCTCTTCACCGCCTCAAGAAACCCAAATCTATACACAAATATTTTACAACCAGCGTCGCCGGCGACGACGGCTACGAAATGCAATTAACTGGAAATTGCAGCCAGCGCGCTATCGGTGTTTAGGAAAAATAAAAAAAATAATAAATAAAAACAAATACATATGGGAATGGGAATGGAGAATGGCATCGACATCGGCTGGCGACGCCAATCAGTCGGATGAGCTTAGCTGCCGCGTGTCTCCCAGAGTAGAGTGCACCCGCAGCTACTCCCACTCAAGGCCCAGCTCCTCATGAGTGTGTGACACTAGCTTTAAAAATATTTTAAATATTATTAGTTGAAGTAATAAAAAAAATAATATACTTAATGTGAGAGAATAGTCTTTTAAAACAATTACTAAAATGCAGTTCCAACATGTAAAAGAGGGAAAGAATCTGCGTGGCAAGAATACCCAAGGTCCTGAAGTATTACTTTAATTAATTTTATTTAAAACTAAATGTTTAATAAAGTGAAAACTCCTTTTTGAGTTGATCCTATTTGGATCCTATTTCTTTTGTGTATTTTTTTTTTTTTTCACTCAGAAAAACCCTTAACAAAGCAACTAAAATTCCACATAACTAAAATTCAGGAAATAACCTAAGCTGAGCCATTAAAATTCCTCTAGAAACCATTAATCCATTAATCCATTAATTACAGGAGTGACCATCATTACCTGCACCCAAAAAAATAACCAAGAGTTTACCTTTCTACGCGTTGTCTTAAAAATATACTCAAGCAGTACAACGACTTTAGTATAGATTTAATACTTCATAATATCAAATGTATACTCAATGGTAAAGTTTTTATACTCTATAGTTTCAATTGTGTATTTTCAAGTATTATTTTTATACGAACCTGCATCGAAAATTCGATAACCTATCGCGTTAGCTGGAATTTAGATCTTTTCTGTTTGTTGCGTTTGTGATTTTTCTCAAGGCTTGGTGCAGATTTAGTATAATTTTAATACTTTCGTAGTATCAAATTAATAAGCATTTTTAAGAGAATTTTTTAATACCTAAGATTATAGAAGTAATGTAACAATAGTACAGTTTTTAGAGAATTTTTTTGGGTGTACTGAATACCAGAAGGTAGCATCAACAGCTGCCCACCCCATACCGTGTCACACAGTCTGAAGAGCCAGCAAACTCGACGACTCTGTTCGATTATCGAAATCAGCCGGAGGGAATCGTGTTTTCCTGCACTGGCTCTGGCCCATAAAAAAGAAAATAAATAGGAAAAAACCACATACACCTCACCTGAGACTCCGGCTTCTGCGTCTTTGGCTCTGCCCCAGATATATACTTGGTAACGACTACGAACTCTGAGGGCTATATAGATAGATCAATTGCCGGCCGCTGACTGCCGGTTTCTGGTATGCGTTCTGCTTCAGTCACGGGGACTTGCTTAACAGATGTGGCTGCTTATCGCCGGCCTGATAGGGGCTTCTCCTCCTCGGCCTGCTCGGCCTCCTCAGCCCCCGAATAGTTTCACAAATATAAATAGCGCATACGCAGTGGTTGCCCATTTCCCAATGCGATCGATTGGAGGATCGACGTCGATGAGTCACCACCTGACAAGGGGATCTAAGCATCGTATAAGCGCAAGCGAGATATTTCCACCTGTAGACCTTGTTAGTCATGGAAGGTGATTCGTTTTAGTGCTGGAATTATTTGGGAAGTAACTATGAATGCTATACTTTGTTCAAGTTTTTATTATGGCATTTCAGGTTACTAAGCCTCTTAAGATATCAATCTAGATTTATTTCCTAGACAACCTCAACATAACCTCACTTAAAAGTGCTTCTTTAACAGCATGGGCATCACTGTCGCAGGTCTAACCTCAAAAACTTACAGAAACCTAAACAAAATTTTATATATTTAAAACCCAGGTAGCACAAGTGTATTTTCTAGGATACTAGGCTTAATTTTTACTAAAATTTTAAGTCCACATAACCACACTTACGAGTTATTTATTCCTCCCCTTTAATCATGGGTATTACTGGCGCAAAACTTACCTCAAAGTGGAATGTACAAGTTACAAAACCTTTTAAAAAACCCTCTTATTTATATATTTAAGGCTCAGGTTATTTGCCAGTACCCTAGGATTTATTTTAAATAAAGTTTTCAGTCAACATAACCATACTTATGAATTCATTTTTCCTCCTTTAAGCATGGGCATCACTGTGACTAACTGTCTAACTGTCTAACTAACTAAAGTTACTGAACTTTTTAAAAACCCAAACGACTTCATATTCTTAAAACCCAGGTAGTCCCAGTTTATTTTTTCTAGGATTCGTAGGATCCTAGGATATTTTAAATTGAGTTTTCAGTCAACATAACCTCACTTACGTTCTTTCTAAGCATGGGCATCACTGTGTTGGCATGACTAACCTCAAAATGCATGTGCAGCTTTGGCCCCATTGAGTCTGTTGGTTAAACATCCATCCGGGGATATGTGTACAGTCTTGTATATAGTACTATATGTATATATATTCTTTGTCCATCCATATTGATTTTCTTCAGCTGCTGTTTTTACTGCTCTTCATTGTTGTTGCCACATAATGCTGCAAAGTGCTTGGCATTGATGGGTGGGACCCCCAGACCTCCTTTCTTTTGCCAGAGGATATAGAGAGCCATACGTATATATACATACATCGAGAGGGGGATTGTGTGTGTGAGCGAGAGAGCAGGCGAGTGGGACAGAGAGGGAGCTAGCGAGAATGGCGCAGTGAAGTATTTATCAGAGCAACATCAGGAATTCAGAGGAACTTTTGCCACGACGACGTGGCCATATACACCACATCTACATCGTACAAATATATATATATATATGTATATGTACGAATGGGGGGGTGGTTCGCTGGGATGATGGGGGTGGGGGGTGCTATGTACCAGCGGAGAATCGGCCAAGGCAACAACAACAACAGAAACACACGACGGAACAACGAAGCCAACGACGAGAACCGAAGACCGACGACGTCATCATCCCTGGATGGGTGGGCCTGAGGACCAGGCCGGGGGGTTGGCTGGGGGTGCCAGGTGATGGCAGGGGGTGGTGGTTGCACAGGTGGGCAGAGGTCACACAGAGGGTAGTGGCTGAGCCGAGCCGAGCTGAGCTGAGCTGCTGTGCGGCTCCTCTCTCTCTTTTGTATTTATTTAAACACCGCAAGAAAATGGAAACTAAAGCCTGTTAATAGGAAAATATATAGTATTCATCAATATAATAATATATTATAAATTTATATTTATTTATCAAATTATAAACTAATATTTTTTTAAAATATTTCGTTGCAGATGGGATTCAACTTAAAGATTGATCACAATAAATTGAAGTACGGTATGCTTCAAGTAAATAAATATCAATATGTCTGTCTTAGATAATTATACTTATTTTATTATAAATATTATATGTATATATTATATATATTGATAAAATTATGAGCTTAGATAAGAATTGTCTTGAAGATTGTTCACAATAAGGTTATATACGATTTGTTGAGCTCCAAAGTACATCTGAAATAATCACTGTCTATCGATTGTCAATTATTCGATGATTATTCGCTTATAAGGGGTATGTTACCGTCGATCAGGTTAATTTCTTAATAATGTTTGTCGATAACTAAGAATTATATTTGATTACCATCTACGTATCTTTGCTAGGAGGGGCTATTGTAGAGCTTTAAAGTAAGAATGTCTCGAAACTTAACATCTCTCCATAGGTAATTATTTGACTATTATTCGTGGATTAGAGATGTGCGATTGTTGATCAAGTTAATTTTCAAATTATGTTTATCGATAAATTTATTTATTATATTTTAAGCTATTATATATTTGATATAACTTTGGTTTTAGATGCTAATTGTTATGAAGATTAATGACAATAAAGTTCTGTACGATTTGAATTACTTTAAGGTAAGTAAATCTGAAATAATAAATGTCTGTCGATAGGAAGTTGTTCGATGGTTATTCGCTTATTAGAGATGTGTGGTGGCCGATCAAGTCAATTTTCAAATTTTGTTTATCGATAACTATGAATAAACGTTCTTCGATGCAGAAACATATATGTCCGACTTCCGATATCCTATATTTTCATTTACTAACTAGTTTTACTTAGAGTGGTTATTGTAGAGATTTAAAGTAAGTAAATCTTAAAAACCAACAATTATTCGGTGATTAAAGGTGTGACTAAACATATTATATCCAAATAATAATTATCGATAACCTAGAACAAGCCCAGCTAAAAGCCAACCGTACTTCTCTGCAGAAATAGAGATGTGCGGCTGTCGATAACATATATTTTTGATTACAAGCCATCTTTCCACTGAGCTATGGTTTAGGTGTAGATATTTTTATAAAGCAATGTATAACTAGGGATTTCAGAAGTTTTCCCCCGTGTAGCCTCTCGTCGAGGGGTTGGCTTTCCGCAGAAGGTCGCCCGCCACAGCCGCAGGGAAAAAGAGAGTGAAGAAAAGCAGAGAAAATAACAACATCCACAGCCAGAGCCAGAGCTGAACAACTGAAATAGAAACGAAAATTCTTTTCCATAGATTTTTTCTTAGAACCGAGGGAAAATCCAATTAGAAATGCCCGCAGAGGGAAATAATTCACCTGTCAGGTGGCAGAGCGCGTCAGGGGGATGACGGGGGCCCGGAGGAGGTCGCTGAGGGATGAGGCCTTTCGGGGGGTGGCTGCGTTGTTGTGATGTGGATGGAACCTGAAACTGACGAGCTGACAAGGCTGACTAACTGAAGGCCCCGCTGCGTGCCACGGGCGGGGCTAGCGGGGCGTAGCGGGGCGTTGCGGGGGTGGTGGTGCACAGGTACAGCTACCACACACAGGTGAGTCGAGGGTCCGAGAGGGTGGCAGGTAAAATTAATGACAGACTGCAGATTGGAGGGTGGAAGCGCCGTCGACGCAGGCAGACGTCGCATTTCGGTGTGTTTTTTCCTCCTTTTTTTGTATTTTTTTTTTCGTTTCGGCTCAACTTCCTTGGATGTGGATGGTCCTCCTTCTGGTCCGCCACCACCTCCTTCCTGTCCTGGCTCGGATATAGGTGTGTGTGTATGTGGTCCCCCTCTATATACGATATATGGGGCTGTATATGTTTGGGTAAAACGGAAATGAACCAACAGAAAACACAAGCAGAGCCATGAATCTGAAATTCTTTGGCTCTGCGGCTCCCTTAACCTGTACGAGAACGAGGGGTATTTTGGTTGGGATATGAGCCTGATTATATTAGTTGTCGGCTTACAAAAACAAAATATATACAAAAAGTATAAAAAAGCTAAATGAAAGAGAAGAAAAGTAACGAGAACATATTTTAAGAACTATAGAGATAAAGAAGTAATAATAACTTAGTCATGATATCAGCCTTGTTTTTTATTTATGGGGGTACAAAAACAAAATATACACAAAGATCCAAAGAAAGCATGAAAAAGAGAGGAAAAATAACGATAAAAGAGTTAAAGAACTAAGAGACAAGGAACTATTTAATAGGGGACAGCTTAATCTTGATATCAGCCTAATTTTATTAGTTGTGGATTACAAAAACAAAATATACACAAAGATTTATAGAAAGCTTAAAAAATGAGAGGAAAAAGGGAGAAATTAATAGATATAAAGGGACAAAGTAGAATTTAAAAAATTAAAGTATGAATACTTCTGTCAAACCTTCCCTTCCGTAGGTAATTATTTATAAGATAAAAGATTTCTCTTAGATATAAAAAATATATAAGTAAATCTATATAAATTTAATTTGCCCACGTGGAGCAATGGGTAGTGTGCTGAACTATGAATCCGATGGTCTAGAATTTCTGCGCCAAATCGCTAAGCTTTAATCTCAAACTAATATTGGTTACTAATAAAGTTTTTCCATTATCTTTCGATTATCTTCTGATGATCTGCTCCTTTTCCTTGTAGAAGTCTCGAATATTATCCCCTTATTCTCCAGGGTATTCAATAGGTCGATTCTGGCCACCAGCTCACCTGTCTCTCCTCCGGCTTTTCCCTCCATTCAGCCCCAGTCCCAGCTCGGTTTTGGTTCGGCTTGGTTCCGTTTTTGCCTCGAGTGACATGCGGCTGACGTGGGCCTTTTGTCCTGCTGCTCGCCTCGGATGCCCAATGGCCCTGAGGCCTCGTCCTGTTCTGGGGGTTGGCACCCTCCATCCCCTCCAGCCCTCGAAGTGGTTGCTCTTTTGCCAACAGTGTCCGGCAGAGGTTGTTCTCCTACTCCCGACCTCGAGACCCCACTGGCTTCGATCGCTTAGTCATCGTGCCTCTGTCTCCGATTAAATATAGATTGCAAAAAATAAAACAAAAAAAAAATAAGCCAAAGCCAAATACATTTCAGAATAGCTCGCTGATGGTACGCACTCACACACTTATTTAAAATATAATCAGGACACCGGAAGGATAGTGCACATGACACTCGCTTTTAATAGCTGACATTTTCACAGTTAAAATGACAGCACTTAAAGTTAATATGTCTTGATTTTACCAGGGGGCTTTGTATCTTTATTAAGACTTGACATATTTTTAATATTTAATGGTTAAATTGGAAGAGAATAATGTCGTAAGGGTTATAATTAATAAATAATGCTTAAATTGGCAAGGAATTATGTCGTAGGGGTATTCCTCTATGGAGGGTATTATAAGAGGTTTGATTTGAAAACTTTTTAAAAGTTTGTAAGGAAGTGTTTTTTTTATACATTTTTAAAACATTTCTCATATCTTTCTTTCCTTGGACAATATTGAATAATTATTATATTTTAAGAAATAATAAATAAAGAAATGAATTAAATTGAATAAGTTTGCTTGGGTGGAGAGTTGGGCAGTAGACTGGTCTTTGAATCTGATTCCCAATTGTGTTAAGAAATTTTGTGAGTTTTCTTAATTGAATTTATGTAAATTAAATACATCCATATAAGCTATGTTATATATTTTACATGCTTAACATAAATAAAACTATAAAATAATCTGGAAAATAATTAAATTTAAGGAAAGGAAGGTATAGAAATATTTAAGAGGAATTCTCAGAGACTTTTCTGATTTAAAAGCAAAAGGGTTATAAAGAGCCCTTACTTTTAAGTATTTTTTTAGATAAGCAATATTGTTTCGTTAGATACATAAAATGGCTTTTCTAAGCTTTACGATTGGTTTAGTCTACCGCCATTTTGTTACTTAAAGATACTCTCAGGATGAGCTGCTGCTGCTTCCTAGAGAGGCTGAGCTTTTGGGCAGCAACCCTTACTGGATGTACTCATCATGTACTTGGAAAGTTTGGACAAATCACAGAGAAGAGATGGCAGAAATCGGAGGACTTTCGCCAAGGGATGCAGGGTGGTTGTGGGGGTGTTGTTGGCCTGGCTCACTGGCTCACTGAAGGGTGGTTCTGCCAGCACCCTCTTTACCCGTACCCCCTGCCCGTTGTGTCGCCTGTGTCGTACACGTATCTGCAAAACACATTTCCAGCTGAAAACGGAAAAATCTATTAAATCAACGTTGCTGCGGCAACCAATTGCGGGCAAACGAACGAAACCACCGAAAAAAAAAAAACACCACACTCACTCACACACACACACGCGAGGCGAGGTGAGGTGGGGGGGGGGGGGGNGGGGGGGGGGGGGGGGGGGGATATTGCCACCCCCGTGCGCTTCGCATTGGTGTATCTAAGTAGCGCACAGATACAATTTACAGCTCGCATTTCGTATGCAAAAAGCCAGAGCCGCCACAGCAGCGAAACTTTTTTGCCGCACGCCAACCGCAGGGGGTAGTTGTGCCCCCCTTCTCCTAGGGGTTGGGGCTACACACACACACTCTGAGTCCGAGAGGGATGTGGGGACAGTCGCCAGATACATTTGCCGCGAATTTATCGCTGCTGTAACTTTCTAGCTGCTGCCTCTGTCGTGGCTCCTGCTGCTGCTGCTGCTGCCGCCTCGTTATCCCTCGGCGCCTTTCCGTCCGTCGAGTGGAAACTTTCGAAAAACAGGAAATTGTCGCATAGAAACACCCCCTTCCCCTGCCCGACCCGTTTTCCACCGCTTTCCACCTTTTTCCGGACCCGCACTGCCAGCCAGTCGAAGCCCTGTCAAGATGGCAAGGCCTAGATGGCCAAAGGGACCCTAAAACTGGAGCTAAAAACTTACTTCAATTTTGTACTTGGTGTTTCCATTGCTTTTAGCAATTTTATTTTAGAAATAAAAGTAAAGAAACCAAAGATAAACATAAGAGTTAATTTAATACCCGATACTTTTGCAGATCTTAGAGCTGAAATATTCTTGAATTTCTTATAAATATGTCACAAAATTTTTACATATTTAATGGGCTTAGTTTTCTAAAAAAAAAGGTTTTATTTGAAACATTTTATTAATCATTCTTTTTTAAGCCATTTAAATTAGAGGAAAATGTAAAAGCCTTTTTAAAATATTAAAATCATGCAAAATTCTTCAATTAATTGTTGTATAAAATCATGGAAAATTCTAGAATTAAGTCACTTTATGGAATATTTTTTGAAGTATTTTTATTGCTTTTATAAAATGATTATAAGATCACATAAAAGTTGAATTTTTCATGATTATACATTCATCTTATTATAGTTTTTTTTCATGATGTTATAAAATGATTGGATCTTAATTTTTTTGGGATTTTTAACCTTATAAGCAAAGTTTTCGAATTAAATAAACCATTTTTAAGAAAAATGTATCAATGCGGGAAGACAGGGAGCAGGCAGCTGTTTCAGGAGGACGGTATTTTTTACAACAACTTTCTTCATAAGTAACCGACGCAGATCTTCATAATATCTCATAATTCTTACTCATTCTTCTTTATTCTTCATAATACATATATGTAGATTGGTTAACACCAGACAACATTGGTAATTCTACAGGCAAAGTTTATATTCTTTAATTTAAAATTACAAATTATTTATATTTAAAATATATTCATTTAATATTAAAATGTTTTGGCAATACTAAACCAAAATTAAATAAACCAAATTAAATATATATTTTTGTAAACAGATATCATGGGGAAGTAGCAATTTTTTATTTATTTATTTGAACTATTTTATTCCACCTAAACAAGATACAATATCTTATAGATTAAATCGTGGGCAAGGGGAACTATTTATTATTTTTAAACGAAAATTTTCAATATCCTTTGCTTGATCTTATTTTTCATTCTCTCTTAAAACAACCTCCAATCTAATTTAATGCTCCGCATCCTTATGGGCAAAACCCAAAATTTGAAAATGTGCATTTTCTGCGAAAAAGCGGAAAATACTCTCGACTCGAGAGTCGAGCCGGCGCGGACACGTAATAAATTTTCCAGTGACGCTTGCATTTTTGGGTCATGTTAGTCAGCGGCGGGGCGCCACCTTGGAGCACCACCACCGCCAGCACCACCACTTGCACCACCCCAGAGCCACCCCTCATACCTCAGAGAACTCAGGGTTGACATCGCTCGAATGCCAGAGTCCAAGGATGTAAATCAAGTCGCTGCGAGTGGTTTTCCGCATCGAGATTTGTTGGCCAACTCGGACCTTGGCTTCTGGCAAGGAATGGGGAAGAAGTGGGGGCTACACGGAGGGTAGGAAAGGGTGGACAATGATGGGGTGCAATTACTCATCCGCTGGCAATGACAGTGACAATACAACCCCCATAGCTCTCCAAGGATTTGCCTAATGAGCATGCCATGTCCAGGTAGTGGCCATTGCTACCTGTCCGCCTCCGCCCCCTGGCTCGACCCCCATGGGCCGTAATTACCCTCTGATGATGGCGGCGGCGACTCTGCCACTGGCTTCCTCGTTCCCCGTTCCCAGCTCGTCATTAGGACGCGGACATGAAACCCAATGCAGACATCAAAGCCTCGGCCTCGGTCTCGGCCTCGGAACTGGGGAGTATCTGCCGAGTACAAGTCCATCTCGCGTGCGAGCACTGGATACCCCGCATCTAGTGACTATTGTTTATAAAACAAACAATTCCTGGTTTCGAAAGGGTATCTGGAAATATATATAAACTCTTAGGGAAGAGAAGAAAATTATAAAGTTAGTAAAGGGCATAGGGCTTGGGTTCACAAGGTTATGTATTCCCAATAATTCTAAAAGATCTTGGTTAAATTATAGTTGGTTCTTGAAGTTCTAGGGTACCATAAAGTCCTATAACTCCCCCTGTTAACCAGTTAATAAAGACTAAAGCCAGAAAAAGCATCAAGGGAGCTTAACTTAATTTTTTTGGTTATTTTCTTTTTTGTGAAAACAGCGAGAACATTTTTTCGGGGATTATTCACGGTGGCTGGTTCTCTGGAGGAAAAAAAAGCAACGACTTCCCCAAAGACGCTTCCTTGTTGGCCAAAGGTGTGTCGCTGACACTGGACGGCCCACCCCTGCTCCCAGGCCTTAAACACTAAAAAAAATAAGCTAAAACATACAAATATTAACTATTTGTATATATTTTCCTCTTAAATAAATTTAAACAAAATATTTTCTAAGCTAAATAAAAGAGGTAATTAAAGTTAACGTTTGGAAACATAGAAAACAATATGAAAATTAGCTAAACCCCATAAAAAATCACTATTTTAATATATTTTCTGCTCAAATAAATTTAAATAAAATATTTAACAAAATAAAAGCAGTAAGTAAAGTTAACCCAAGAAAACATAGGAAATAATATGAAATTCATACTCTAAGTGGCTATTTTCCCAGGTGTATCTTTTGGGTGTGTCCCCCTGATGGCTGATGGTGGTGAGCGAGCGGATGAAGCGGGACAGCATCTGCCACCACCTACCACTTACTATACTTGCCACTTACCACTTACTACTTACCACCAGCGGCAGCAGCAGCAGCAGCAGCAGCAGCAGCAGCAGCAGTTCTTGTCCGCTTTTTGGCTATTGATTTTCTCTGGATTCTCGCATTTTTTAGCCGCTTTTTATGGACGGACGGACGGGGCACGCGATCTGGCGGCGCGCGTGGTTCGAGGTTCAAAGCCCACGAAGCCACACACACACGCATGTGACGTCGTCTTGGTTGTCTGTCCACTCGGATGTGACGGCCAAGGGAGTAGGCAGTTCCGAGGGGGAAAACCAACACAGAGGTTCCAGGCATCTCGCCAAGACACAGGCTCACCTGCAGAGATCGCAGCTGATGGGTTTTAGCTCTCTTCTTTTCTTTAAATTTTGCTTAAAATGTTAACTGAGCTTATTATTACCTTTTTTTTTTTTTAATTTTAATTATTTACTTATCTATTCTTAAAAATACATATTAATCGGGAGAGGGACTTTGCCGCTCTTCCCCTCTCGCCCCTTCTTTACAAACTTGACTATAGACGTACTCAATTTGAGTATAAAACCATTTCAATTCAAGAAGATTTGTTCTCATTTTTGGTGTGAGTACTTTTGTATTCATTTTAAGTTTTTTTTTCTCAAAGTAAGGAACAATTTCTTAAACTTAGAATTTAAAAAAAATTCGTACTCAAAATGAGGTGAGTACGTATTTGAAAACAAGATTTACAAATTTCAGGATGCCTTATTCTCTCCGTACTCTTAGAAATATTTCTTAACATTTTATGTTTGGAAGCAAGTCTTTAGAAAGGGAAAAGGCATCACAGAACTGTATTAAATTTTTTTTTAGAATTCATTATTATACAATTTATTAATATCTAGTAATTAATAATTAATTAGTTATGGCTTTTGAAAGCCATTATCTTGTAAAAATAGCAATATTAGCATCCTTTATCAGGGTGTCGGGCTGGGGCAAGTGATCTTGTGTTACTGGAAATAGAAGCTTCCCTAATGGCCCCTCTGGAGCTAAATTGAAACACAGACTTACGAATCATAGTTATTACTATTTATGTATACATTTATTCAATTTAAAAAGAGGATTTGCATTACCAAATTACTTGAAAAAGTTTATATAATTCTTGGCCAGAGAAGTAAACTTCTCCCACCAAGTTGGGATAGCAATCTCCTTGTCCTGAGGAGCATGCAAAAATATGTAAAGATAAACGGCTATTCCGATTAAAAGGGCCATGACTATAGACATAATGATTCCTGCCATCTCGACGGATAGGGGCCGCTTTATACACTTTTCAATTGGGCCACGCACACCCTCCAAGACACTGCTCATCTTCTGGGCCAGGTTCATTAGCAATTTTGAGGCTTTCTCCTCCTCCTTGGCTAGTTCTTGCAGCTGCGACATCTGGTGCTGGGATATATATTGACCAGTGGGGTTGGTGTTTTGCTTCATATCCTCCTCCTCGACCTGAGTTGTGCTGGGAATAAATGAGGACAGATTTAAAAATTACATTCAAATTATCTTTTGCCAAAGTCTGCTCTAACTCTAAAGCTTACTTGGATGGGCAGTTTCCCTTTTGTGGCTCTTGAGCATCAGGTTTCTTAACTTCCACAGACTCGGCTCGATGTTCTAAATAAAGAAGCTCAGTTAAGCTGGAAGCTACATAGTAATTATGCTTACCTGGTGTTAAGTTATCACCTTTGCGTAAATTGAAGACTCCTTCAGCTTCAGGTACCCAGGAGGTGGTCTTGACCAGAGTTGTGCTAGGAATAAATGAGGACAGATTTACATTTTACTTTCAAATTATCTTTTGTCAAAGTCTGATGTCATCTCAAAGCTTACTTGGATAGACAGTTTAATTTTCGTGGCTTTTCAGCATCGGGCTTATTAATTTCGACAGGCTCGGCTCGATGTTCTAGATTTCATTAACTCAGTCAAGCTGGAAGCTACATGGTAACTTTGCTTACCTGATGTTAAGTTATCACCTTTGCGTAAGTTAAAAACTCCTTTAGCTTCAGGTACTACTTCAGCTTTCGATTCCTTATTGAATGGACAGTTTCCCTTTCGTGGCTTTACAGCATCGGGTTTCTTAACTTCGACAGATTTGGATCGATGTTCTAGATAAAGAAGCTCAGTCAAGCTGAGAGATACATAGTAACTTTGCTTACCTTGTGTTAATTTATTACCACTGCGTAAAGTGAAGACTGCTTCATCTTTCGATTCCTTATTGGGATAACTAGAACATCGCTGTCCTGAACGTTGCATAGATTTGGACAATCGTGTCTTTGTTATCTGTTTGTTTTTGTGAGGTGTGTCCTTATTCATGTCGAAATAATCACTAGTGTAGAATGTCCCTGGAAAGTGGGAAAAAATAATATTTGACTCACTGCCGAAAAATTTCAGGAAAATAATATTTCCAACTTACTTTTGTAGAGGAATTTTTGTTGTTAGTCGATTGAGATACTAGTTTGTTGTGAGGAAAGGCTGGGGTCAGTTGAAACATGGAGATGAATTGGAAGGCAAGGCTGACTGTGTTACAAAATAGTACTATTTAAGGTAACGATTGAACTGCTTGAGAGGTACAAAAATTATGTTTTTAGAGCCTTTAATTTATAGAAAACGAAAGAGTGGAGAAAGCATAAAAGTATTCCCAACCTGCAGATTGAGATGTCTAAATCGAATCAAGAATATGTATACCTTATGGGGTCGCAGATGCTACCTTCACTGCGTTGCAAACTTCTCTTTAAAATTATAATACCCTGCAAGGGTATAAGAAGTAACCAAAAATATATATTCTCAGTAATAAACTTGACATAGACAGGAATTAAAATGGTTTAGCATTTTCCTATCAATATGTTTAAGAAAAATTGACTCAAAATGAGAAAATATTTACCCAAGTCCATTTGTTCTTACTTTGAGATGATTTTCACTTGGAGTACAATTTTTAAGAACATAAATACTCATTTTAAGAATTTTATTACGTTCCTGATAACCTTTTTGTGCTCTCTAATTCTCTCTGTGCATCAGCATTTGCCTAGAAACATTTTCTTGTGCTTTCCGCCATGTTAAATATAACATTTTAGCTTTCTTACTTATTAGAGTTGTATTTTGGAGTTTATAAAAGCGGTAGCCAGGCCATTGACATACTAGAACTGCAGTTTTGTGATTAAAAAGTAGCACAAAAAATAGCTAACATGTTTAGTTATATTCACCACTGATTCGTAAACATTTTGCAACCAAGAAAATAATTTGTTTGTTATGCTAACTTCAATATCTAACAGAATCTTTCGACTATAAACTTGCCAACTCATCTACTGGCTTTTAATGGGTAAGTTAATGCCATTAAGAAATCCCTTTGTCAAAAGAAATCCATTTATATTCCGCACGCTGTTGCCTCTGCCTTGGTTCAATGCTCTCGATGCCATCGATTCCACCAATCCCCAGTCGACGATACGACGAATCAAAGATGAAGTCTTCCCCCACCAAAATCAATGCTAAGCTGGGCAGCCATCAAAGCTAACCACAGCCGATCTCTGGCCACGGACTCACAGATACACAGCAGCTACAGATACATATTCGGAGATACACAAAAGGCAGAAACCCCATCGCGATGGGTGCCGTCGGGTCGGGGCGGTGGAGCCGCGCTGACAGAGATTAATGAAGCACTTATGGGCGAACGAGAGGCGCGCACAGGCACACACGCGGATACAGGCGGCGGCGCTGTCTGTGAGATACTTTTCTGTATCTGTATCTGTAGCTGTAGCTGTAGCTGTGACTGGGACTGTGTCTGGCGGTGGCTGCGAGGTGATGATCTCGCCGAGCTGCTTGTTTATTTGCCGCTACTGCCAAGATTTCAACGCCCTCATGTGGTAGATACATATGTATCTTTGTCTTTCTTCTGGGGAGTCAGTGTGTGTAGAGACAATTCAGGGGGCTATTTATAGACCTCACACTCTCACTCTCTCTCTGTCTTTCTCCATCTTATTTTGGGCTTAAGAAAAAAAGAAAATATATTTAATAGAACATAGATTTCTATATTCCTACTTAATCTTGTTTATTTCTTATTTATTTAAAGGAAATTATTGTTTTTGAGTACTAAAAATTCCAATTTTATGAATATTTACTTTAAAATTATTGTATTTATTAAATTCTTTAAAGTTATGATTAGTTTTTGAGAACTTCTGGAAAGGATAATCCCACAAAATATATATATATAACTCACAGACAAAGAAAATCAATTTTGCAGAGGCCACTCTGCAGACTGGCCTGCTGGCCACTTGGCATTTTTCACACGCCACTCTCGGGATCCCTGCCCGGCCCTGCCTTGGTCCAGTCCAGCGATGCATGGGCCCAAAGTTTACTAATTTTTTTCTCTCCTCTTTTTTATGGTCATCTCCCAGCGAAGAAGCAGAGGCAAAGGCAGAAGCAAGAGGCAGACCAACCGGGCGCATTAGCATTTTGGTATCCGCATCTGTATCCGTGACCATGCCCTTGTATCTGTATCTCAGGGTGTTGCCATGGCTTGCCGAGTGTGTGTGTGCTGTTGAAATTTTTCTGCGAAATTGCCGGCTGTCTGCTTCGCTTCCTACGATTTCGGAGCCACTTCCTCCTCCCCATCCATCGCTCGCTCGCACTCCCCCGTTTTCACTCATCTCGTTGAGGTTTTGGCCATGGCCAGAACATGGGATCATCGCAAGGTTGCCCAACGTTCCGTTCTGGCTAAATCTGTAGCCGTAGCTGTAGCTGTATCTGTATCTGGTTCTGTTTCTGTAGAGCAGCTTGCGTGGATCACAATCGAGTTGGGAGTATTTAATTCTTGGCCACAAGAGCAAGATTTATGGGCCATCGAGCCATTAAAATATATGTATTTGTTCAAGGCAGTCACAGCTTAAGCTGAGGTTCTAAAGAAAAGTTAAAGCTAAAACTCTGAAAGAATTGGTTAACAGAAGGAGGAAGTTTCTTCGTAATAAGAAAAAATATTTGCCAGAATAAGGAGCCATTTAATCATTTTTAGTTGTCTTTTAATGTTTGCAATATTTTTCATCCGAAGGAGAATCAATATTTGATTGGTAATAATTACAGACATTCATACCTAACTGAAAATCCATGATTTGTATTTATTAAAATATAGAAAAGAAAGATCTTAAATCTTTTGAAAAGTCCTTCTTAAAGTCCTATAAAAAAAAAATAGAGAAATACTGGTTTATATTTCAGTTAGAAATATTATTTGATATTGGTTGAAGCCCAAATTAGACAACTTAATAATTGATTTAATTTAAATAAATAATGAAGGAAGAGCTTAAAGAAAAAAAAGTTAACGAAAAAAATAATTTGATAAAAAAAATAAATTAGTGACAAAAGTATATAATAAAGAAGGAATTTAATGAAAAAAGAAAAGAATTAAGATGGAAGTAAATAAATAAATTAGTTAAGGCTTGAAAAGAATCAGTTTTTATTCAATTTAGGAAATAATAAAAAAAGAAAATATTAAAGAACTAAATAAATTAATAAAAAAAGAAATAAATGAAGAAAAAATGTAGGCAATAAAGAAATAAACGAAGAAAATGTAATACAAAAATTAATTAATGAAAAAAGAATCTAATAAAGAAGGAATTTAATGCAGAAAGAAAAGAATATAGATATAGATAGAAATAAATAAATAAATTAGTTAAGGCTTGAAAATAATCACTTTAGGAAATAATGGAAAAGAAAGTAATAAAGAAAAAAATTAATAAATAAAGAAAAAAATTAATGAAGAAAGAATTTAAGGAAGAAAGAAATTAACGAAGAAAGAATTAAATACAAAAATTAATTTATAAAAAAATAAACTAATAAAAAAGGAATTTAATTAAGAAAGACATAAATAAAGATTGGAATAAATAAATAGATAAGTTAACCTTAAGAAAAATTACTTTTTATTCCAGCTTAGGTAATAATGAAAAAAGAAATAAATAAATAAAGAAATTATTGAAGAAGGAATTTAAGAAAGATAGAAATTAACAAGGAAAGAATTTAATACAAAAATTAATTAATGAAAAAAGAATGTAATAAAGAAGGAATTTAATGAAAAAAGACAAGAATAAAGATAGAAATAAATAAATAAATTAGTTAAGACTTAAAAAGAATAACTTTTTATTTCAGTTTAGGTAATAATTAAAATAGAAAGTAATGAAGAAAGGAATTAATGAGTAAATAATTTAAAAAAGAAATGATTTAATGAAGAAAAATTAATGCATAAATACAAATTTGCTTAAAATAGTTTACATTAAAGGTGAATCAATTTTTGATCTTGCTTAGAAACAAATGTGGAATAAACATATTTCCTTTCATATTTTTCCGAAATTTTTTCAGCTTAAAGGCTATTGAAAAATATGCAAAATCGGATCCCAAAACCTTAAGTATACATAACTCCTCCCCCCCTTTTTTATGACCGATCCCAGCGATCCTCTCTTGGCAATTACCTTTGGGAATCCAGGTTCGGGAGGGCATGGAACATTAATGGTGCATTCAAAGCTGCACACAGCCTTTCCGTATTTTGTGGCTGTATTTGGTGCCTGTATCTCGTCGCTGTATCTGTATCTTTGTATCTTGTATCTGTAGCTGTGCAGCATTTTCTTTCGTTAAGCAGAAGCTTTTTTCTTTGCAGCCATTTAAATACGAGGGGCGTCTGTCTGAAGAAATGGCTGCGAGATGATCATCATCATAATGCTGGCTGGCTGGCTGGCTGGCTGGCTGGCTGGCGGCTCTTCTCCCGCTGATGACGATGATGGCCATCATAATGACGATGGTGACGGCGCAGATGTAGACGCACTGAAAGCGAACGTTCCGCTTGGTTAAAGATCATTACCGGCAACGACAACCTGAAGGGGCCGACGACGTCAGCACTCGGAGTCGGAGTCGCAGGGAGAAAAGCCAGGGAGAAAAACCCCAGACCCAGACCCAGACCCAGACCCAGACCCAGACCCAGACCCAGAGCCAGTCCAAAAAGCAAGCCAAGACCAAGACCGAATCCGAACCCAGACCCAGCCCAAACTTGAAGCCCAAAACCCGCAGACGACAATGGCGGCTTTGAACTTGCAGGGTCTGTGTCTGGGGCACAGTAAGTGCAACATCGGAAAGCCTTTAAATATCTTAGTTAATTTTTATTTAAGCATTTACTAAATATATAATAAATAATATAAGAGGAAGTTAAGCTCAGTTTCTTCAGACAGAGATACATCCATCACATCTTCTAAAAGATACAAGAAAAGATCCATGCTTGGCCAAGCCAAAATATGCTCTTCACAGATCCGCAGCGAGACTGCTTCGGCTCACCGATTTTTTGACCGGGCCAAGACCGAAGATGATGATGATGATGCCGGGCCATGGATGTGGCTGTGGATGCCGCAGTCAGGGGCAGTCAGGCAGATCAGAGCGCACGCCAGCTCCAGCTCCCGCTCCAGATCCAAACATATATCTCCAGTCGAGAGAGCCAGCGACTCACATCCCCCCAGACAGATGACGGATGTTGTGCGACCGCCAGTCATTATCTTCCAACTCCGAAGCCACTCGGAGTCCAACTTCTGACTCTGACTCTGTTTCGTTTTCGTTTTGCTCCGTTTTTTAGCTTTTACATCAATGATCACTGAACCGTTTACGTTTTTGAACTGTTTCAAGGTCTGCAGTCTGCCATTGTCTTCGGTCTTCGGTTCTTCGCGGTCCCTCGGTATCCGTATCTGTATCTACATATATCTGGTGTGTAGCTTCTGGTCCGAGCGGATCGGATCTCGAGTGCAGTTTCGATCCGCAGCGGTTACGTGTAATGATTACCCACGGCGCTGGGCGGCTTACAGAAACAAAACAAAAAAAAAAAAAATCTCTAGAGTGACCGTTGTGCGGAGGGCCTCTCTCCGCGCTTCTCACAAATGTTAGGTGCACGGTGAAAAAAGTATGAAAGCCAAGGAGACTTAAAGTTAGTTATATATTAATAATGGATTAATTTCAAATTATTACGAAAAATTATTACAATTGTTAAAGAATTAATTGTAATAAAAAGCAAAATAATTCAAAGATCCCTGACAATAATTTTATAATGCAAATAGTTAGCTTTTTATTCTCAGTGCCGGAGATGCGATCGACTTTCTTTTCTCCGAGCATTTTCTTGCGAAAGTTGCGGTCCGTGCTAAACGCTCACGCCCTCCCCCCAAAGGCGAACCGCCCAGCAATTGGTTATGGACGTTGAATGGCGATTGACGGGTATTGACTTTGATTGCGGGTGGCTATAGCCATTTATAAATGATGGCACGCTCCCAATTGCCGCTCAACTGCAACAGCGACTGCAGTTTGAGAATCAAATATATATCGAGAATGGGTTATCCCCGAGCTCAGGCAGCTGCCTGTCTTCCTGAGCAGGTGTGCTACCTGACTCACTCCCTGTTCCTGTGACTGTCCATCTCCATCCGCATCTACAAGCCACATCCCTTGGTGCTCTGCCTCAACTTCACATGGCATGCGATCACGAAATTAATGAGCAGCAACGTAATTACTTCTTGATGGAAATTAGGCAACCCGACGGCGGAAAATGAAAATGAAAATGAAAACGAGCAAGAACAAGAGAACGAGAACTAGAACTGAAACTGAAGGCACAGGAAAAACCAGGCAAAGACAATGACAAAGACTGAACCTGGAAAATGAAAGGCAAGGTGAAGAATTGAAAGTGAGCTTGGGAAGACACGACCAGAAGAAATGGTCAAAGTTTTAGCCAAGCCAAGGAAAGTGCTTAAAAAAAGAAAAGATACTATATTTATAACAGAGTTAAGTCTCTATTAGAATCTAAAGAAATTAAAAAGAAACGGGGAAGAATTTGCTTAGACTCTGTGGAGATTTCTTCCCTGATCAGTTTTAAATACAATAAAATATCTATAAAATAAAGTACCTAACTCTAGCCTTTCTTTTTGCCTTAAACTTTAAGTTAAAAATTACTTTTCTTTGTATTTTTCCCACTCCAATATATATATTTATTTTTGCATAACCTGCCAGGTTTAAGTTCCTGCCGATTTGCCATTTCTCTGCCGCTATCAGGCCACCGACGACCGACTCTTTGTTGCCAGAAGACGCAGACCCCAGGCTGAGTCAGAGCTTGGGGGGAGACTGAGACATTTCGCCATTATGCAAGCCAAGATTCCCAATGAACAAATGAATTGTCATAAAGAAAATTCTTGGCCAGCTCTTATGTGAGCAGCAAGCACAGGTTTGGGGGAAGACTCGCTTGGGAACCGGGCAGTTCGAGTTGTGTTCTCGGGGAGCTTGGGAACGAACGCCATTATGCGAGCAAATTCGAACAAAAAATCTGGCCGGCACGTAGACGTTGATAGAGTGAAACCGAACTGCAGAAATTGGGTAATTACTGAATGGGTCAACGCCAGACAGAGCACAAAAAAACTAAACAGAGAAGAGAGTACGTAATAAGAAAAATAAAGCGAGGCAGTCGGAGATTATATTATTGGGGTGTTCTAATTACCGCTGGCGCCATGAGGCTGCAAGCGACACCGGAGAACCCAGACCCAAGAAGGTGTCAAGCCGTGAAAAACTTGGCACAGGCATCCGTGAGATACAAATACAGAAGGTGGCAGGGAAAGATACAAGAGCAAGGAGAGGAAAATGCAAGTTTAAAAGTATTGGATTGCAAAATAAAGGAAGTTTCTGATCAGAGTTGTGATCTAAATATCATTTGTGATCTAAGTAAATTAGGGATAAAAATATTATTTGTGTTCTAAAAATGGTATGTGATAAAAATATTATTTGTGATCTAAATATTAGTAGCGATCTAAATATTATATGTAATCTAAATATTTTTTGCGATCTAAGTATTATGTTATTTGTGATCTAAATATTATTTGTGATTTAAATATTTTCGATCTGAATAATATTGGCGATCTAAATATTTTTGTGATCTAAATATTATTTGGGATAAAAATAAAAGAGCGAACTACCAAGTACGTGACAAAAATATTAATTGTGATCTAAATATTATTTTCGATCTAAATATTATTGGCATTCTAAATATGATTTGTGATCTAAATATATTTTTTGTTCTAAATATTTCTTGCGATCTAAATATTTCTTGCGATCTAAATATTATTTGTGATCTAAATATTATTTGTAATCTAGCTATTATTTGCGATCTAAATATTATTTTTGATCTTTTTATTATTTATGATCTAAATATTATATGTGATCTAAATTTTACCGATCTAAATAATATTTGTGATCTAAATATTATTTATAGCAACATTTTCATATAGTAACTCTACTTTATTTTCGCTCAGTGCACAGATACAGCTGCAGTTCGACCAGAGATACAGATACAGATACAATTTAATGGCCTGATTGCATTGAGTGAGTTTACAATTCCGATCGCTTATCGACAACGCGTGCAATACTCAGGGATTACCTTTGTCCCTCCCCCTCTCTCTCTCTGCCTCTCTCACTCTCTCTCGGTGGAAGCAGGGGTGGAAGCAGGGGCGGCAGCCCCCTTTTCGGGGGGGATCCGAGCCCGCCTTTATATAAGGCATACTTGTAGCCAATGAGCGATAATGAAGACATGCAGCATGCCATTATTCAGGCGGGCAAAGTGAATTTGAACACGTCTTCCTGTACCCTGAACCCGAGAGCCGCTTGCATAAAGGCGTCCACTGGCAGCGGGACGTGTCCGAGTCCGGATCGAAGAGCAGTCCCGGTATTTCGGTGACATTCGATCTGGAAATCGAGCGAATTCCGCCACCTCAGATAGACACAACCTTGACTGGGCCGAATCTCAAGATATTCCTAAAAGCTCTCGGCCGAGATTAGGGCCTACTTATGCTAATACGGCCACACAGACTGATAGCAGCTATCGGCCAAGAAGCGAGCAGCCCATTGATTAGGTACAGTTGGCCCTATAGAGTGAACTACCAAGTATTTAGACAGGCTAGAACTGCCTTTGAGTGAGTAATAGCACAAAGTGGCTAGGTATGAGTGAAAAATAACAAACATTTCTTGTAATATTGCTAAAAAAAATAATTAATTAACTCTTAAAAGGGTTAGATTTAAGCACAAAGCACTGGTGCTTTCTATATTTTCTGTGCGTGTGCCGGCAGAGGCTGGGCAAAAGAATTTGCAGACTCGCGAGTCAGGGCCTTTATCACCACTGATTTCGATAGACGGACAGTTACAAATTAAAGACTTTCTGAATAAAAAATTGAAGGTAATATTCAGAAATCGATAACTGCTCTAAAAAATATCGATTTATTTAGAGCTAATATATCGATTGCCTAAAAATAAAAGAAAATCATTTAGCTTATGATTTAATGTGGGACTTCTTGAAACACAATCTGCATAAACTTTCGATTTCGCCACAAATCTGAGCAGAGAATCACCTGAAACGGTATCCCCTGTATCTGGTCCCAATCGCAGCTGTCCAAGTACAGTTGCGTCTGCTTTCCGGGGAATCTCTGGTGGTTGTGGATGGTGGGTGTGGTACGTAGTAAGCTGGTCATACCTGGAACCCGATAGATTCTGGTAAATTCGATAAACAGAGCAAGTATTTCTATTTCTGTGCGATCCTCATCAATAACGAGAAACGCTGATAGAGGCGGAGAATTGCGCAGGAGACCCGCTCTCTTCCAGCCTCGCTAATCTCCGCAGAATGAGGGGGGTGGCTGCTATATATATATATTTGTAGATTTATATATAGTGCTGGGGATTGGGGATCGGGGACTGGGGGCGGAAGGTGGGAAACTCCGCCTGCGACTGCGACTGCGATTAGATAGGCGGCCATCAAAGGCGTTCAATCATGTCCCCTCGATAAGGAGCCCGGGGATCAGGGGGAGCTGCTGCTCAGGGGCTCGGGGTCCGGGGCTCTTACTTCTGGGTTCTGCGTGGACAGAGGTCTTCTTGGATTCCGTTAACCGGAATAGACGAAAATACCAGCGGGTATCTGGGGAACTGTTTACGATTATTATTGGCCCATATTCCAAGGTGGCCTTAAAATAGAATTACCAACCTTTGGTCATTATAGGGTCTATGGGGTCCATGCAAGGGAATTATGTAAACTGAATTCATATAAATATAAATATATAAGAAATATAAATAAAAATAAATAAACATAATTAAATAATGCCAAAAAAACACAAAGATTTTGACAAAACACAAGTAAAAGGCTTTCATTCTGACCTTCCTAGGGTCATTATCAGTACCAATTTATTTTATCAGTTTTATATTAATACTATTTAATATATCTTACGTATGTAAGTCCTTCAACATATTTTATTTTTAATTAAGTTATTAATTGATTAAAAATAAATTGGAGTATTTTTTAGGAAAATTAAAGTAAAATTGGGTTTTTTAATGCATTTTCTTGTTGTTTTTGTTATTTAACATGTTCCGGTATTTTTATAACTTGATACACAGATTAAAAGCCAATAAAAACCCCATTAAAATTACATTAAATAAGGTTATTTAATATTTACTCTATAAATAAATAAAGTAATAAAGATAAAGTCTTCCCCCCCGAAAAATCTTCTCATCCGAAATGTTTTAATTTCACGACATTATTACATTGTTTCTTCTCTCTTTGTTTTTGGCAGATTTGCAACCCAATTCCAACAGATTTCCAACTTTTTACTTGTTACCAACTTTTTGTACTACCAAAAGTCGCAGCTTTCCCTCAACAGCTTTATTATGGCTAGAACCAAACGGAAAAGCAAAGCAGCAACAACAAGGGGGCTCGGAGAAAAAACAATGAAAAGAAAATGTCACTGACAGTTAATTAAAAAACAATTTAAACAAATTAGAGTTGAAGATAGAGTCAGATGGAGACACCACCACCAAAAACAACAACAACAACAACAACAACAGCAAAGGCGGCAAAAAGCGATGGAAATAAAACGTAAAAGGTAAAACGTAAAACGCAAAACGCATTAACAGCCAGCAACAAAAACAAGAGAGGGCGGAGTAAGCGGTAAGACAAAAGCAACAACTACCAAAAACAAGTAAAAGACAAAATGTAAAAAACAAAAAAAAAAAAAGCCGTAAAGCTGGCGACGAAAATTTAACAAATTTTTCCAACAACAGCGTCGAGAAAAGTGGCCGAAAGGGAGGTCACAAATAAGTGCACCGCGAGAAATGCAGAGCTAATTTCTAATTTTTAAAAGTGCGTTTTGTTTTCTTTTTTTTTTTAATTAAGTGTTTTTATTTATGTTACTTAGGCAGAGCTATTTTCTTGTAAATTAAATTATAAATTATATTTATTTATCTATAAATGTTGCAAATTAAGTATTTAAAAAAAATATATATATATTAAATAATTTTTTGACTCCTTAAAACGTAAGCTTAAGCTAGTTTTTACTTTTTAAGCGATTAATTCTATAAAATGTATACATTTAGCTTTCTAACTGACACCTGATACCATTAGAGATCAAGTGTAGCTAAAAACTTGTAGATCTCTTAATATATTTTCGAAATTGTAGGAAATTGTTTCAAAGGGGTATTGTCTTTAGATAATAAATATATTTTAAAGAATTTTATTAAATGAAATTTCCTCTGAGAAGCTAAAGTCGAAAATTTGTTAACTTTTTGTCAATTGATATTTTATGAAGAGTTCTCATTTATTTCTAATGGGAAATTAAAATTAAAATAAAAATTGTGCTATCCTCCTGAATCTCAATAATAAAATGTTCACAGAAAAAAAACAAATTTTTATTAATTTCACAACAATAAATCATCGAATTAATTAAACGATAGCATCCACATTTTTCGCAGTGCATTGCTTGAGAAGGAGAAGCACGAGAAGAAGAAGCGGGAGAAGAGAAGAAGTTGTAGAAGAAGAGACGCCACCCGCCGCCTTACGCTCATTACAATTCAATTGAAGTAGCAACTGCGACGCCGACGGCGACGGCGACAACAACGTTCAACGACATTGCCGTTGAAGAAGAAAATCCGAAGAGCAGCAGCAGCAGCAACAAAACTCAGGTGTAATAAGAGCGCAGCAGCAGCAGCAGCACACACACACAGCGCCGCCAGCTCTCACATAGATACTCGCAGCGGACTCACATAGATAAGCGGCGGCGGGAGAGCGAGAGCGTGCGGCAGCGCTGCCGCGTCACAGCCGCAACAGCAGCAGCAGCAGCAGCAACATCTCCGCTGATAAATCGCCGCCTGGCAATTGGGCAAAGTCAACGTCGGCAGCGCCGCCGGCAGCGAGGGCTTGAGCTTCGTTTCTGCTCGTGTGTTCGCCATTCGCGCGAGAGAGAGCGAGACCAGGAGAGGGAGAGTGCGCTGCGTGCTTTCGTTTTCACAGTTTTTCGGTTGCTCTTCATTTGTTTTTCTTCTTCTGCCTCCGCTTCTTTTGTTTTTGTTTTTCTTGCTTTTGGTTTTTGGGTGGTTTGTTGAGTGGGCGTGCCGCGGTTGGGGGAGGACGCGGCGGGGGTGCGCGCCTCCTTCGATGAGATTTGTTCTCTGCCTGCTCGCTTGTGTGTGTGTGTGTGTGCGTGGCATGGCTTATATCTGTGTGCGAGCCAACCACAGCAGCCTGCTCTCGATTCAGATGCTTGCTATCTCTGTCTCTGTCTGTGTATCTGCTGCTGCGCAGGACAGTCGATTTGCAAGTGTGTGCGTGTGCGCTGTTCGTGAGTGTGTGTGTATGTACATCTTATGTGCTGCTGACTTGCGTTCTTCTGATTCGTTTGCTCTCGTCTCCTCTTCTGCTCTCCTTTCCTCCTTTTCCGCCTTCCACTTCCCTCCTCCTTTGCGCATTGATTTTTCTCTGCGGATACAGAGAGCATAATGCTGCGACCACAGTGGAGCTTGGCGAAGTGGGAAGCTCGAAGAGCGAAGGATGTGGAGTTAAGGTGACTGTCGGTTAGTTAACTCTCAGTTATTCATTCTTCTGTGTCTTAAGCGAAGGTGAAAGGTTAACAGATGCTGTTAGGTTCAATAAGTGTGCTGTTAAGCGCAATTGCAGGGTTGCTTTGGTGCAATCAGGGTTTTCTGCATTATTTTTATTCGGACAACTTTTAGTTAGTCTTAACTCTCACTTGAGAAATGGAAAAAATCTAGATTTTTATCTGGAAATCCAATACCTCCTTGGTATTCTAAGTTTTGCAGTGTTATCTAACCTTGGGTGACTTTTTGGAATTTTAGCGTCTATAATATTTCAATTTATATATAAATTTTTCAATTTTGCTTTAAAATGAACGCTTAATTTCTAAAAAAAAAATAATAAACATTCCGAAGCAATATGATAATAAAACCTATAGCTTTTACACTAACTTTGTTTATTTTCATACTAAAATAATAATCAGTCCCCACTTGATAGTTAATTTATAAAATTAAAAATAAAATAGATCAAGAAATATTTGATTCGTGCAATAAATTTTAGTCGTACGATAGGATATTGAAGGAATAAATAAATAAATAAATGGGAAATAGATTTAGATACATTTTACAATATTTACTGGAGCTTAACGAACTAACCTAAGGAATTATATCCTTGACTGAGCATGGGAAGTTAGGGTCCTTAGGCGTCTACACTCGAAAAACCAAGGATTACTAGTTAATATTAATATTTAAATTTGCATTCAATAAATAATACATCCTTAAATAAGTAAATGAGTAAATAATTAAATACAAATAAATCTATAAGCCTACCATAAGCAGCCCTGTTCCATCGTATTCCGCTGGCACTGTATCTACATCCATCTGGGGATGAATAAGCTGCATACATATGCACACAGATATATAAAAAATACATATATAAATATATACATATGGACAGACATATAAACACACGTGTGGGCCCTGCTGAACCTGTGCTCTCTTTCTTCTCTGGCCATCAACGCACGCGCCCGCATTTAGTCAACGAACCACAAAAAAGCCATTCGCAGCCACAGCTGCAGATACAGATACAGCCGCGGCTGCAGATACATTTGCCCCAACAGGGCCAGAACCAACAGCAGCTACAGATACAGACATTTTATTGATTTGTCTGGCTGGGGGCCTTTTTTGCATCCAAAGCTGTCTGTCTGTCTGTCTGTCTGCCCATGATTGCATAAGGTGATGAAATCATGCGGGCCTCCCTCCCGTGACCCCGGGCTTGGCCAATGGGAACTCATCTGGCCTCTGCCTCGCAACATCCGCACCCGCAGAGATAGCAGGCTATAGGTACATCCCACATCGCTCACAGATCCCACATCCCACTCCACATCATCCGGAGAAGCCACCCAGCCATCCAGCCATCCCACGAGCAACCCCTATAACTGTTTTGGTTTGTTATGTACAAATTCTCAGGGCTTTCATTTCGGTAACCAGGCAACAACACTTGTGTATCTGTATCTGTGGCTGTATCTGTATCTGTATCTGGCTGTAGCTGGCTGTAGCCGCGGCCACCACCACCACCCTGGTACTCTGCCATCCGCCCACTCTCCTCCGCCGAGCTCTGGGCTCTTCTTCAGCCCGGTCAGGTTGCCAGTGCTCCGTGTGATGGGGTGGCTGAGCGGCGGTTAGGCAATCAATACTCTGGCCATAGATACAGTCCTCCCCCCCTTCGGCAACCTCCAGTTCCCCACCCAACACCATTCCCACTGCCATTTTAGCCTTATAAATTATGCGTGAGACTTTTATTGATTCACCCCGCCGCGGCAGAACATCTACGTGGTCTACACGGGATGGCGATTACTATGGATGACACTGGAATGGGTCGTGGCTGTACGTTACTTTTTAGGGGGATAAAGGGGGATATAAGGGGGTTCTAGTGGGGATATAGGGGGGGTTCTACTGGGGTTTATAAGAGGTATTCGTATGGATGTATACGGCGAGATGGCAGCCATTCCGATTTCAGGTTAATGGACAACGATTACCGTCGTCGACTTACTTCCACTTAAGTGGAAAACAATTTTCGATTTAGCTCCTGCGGGAGCATCCATCTAAAAGGGGAAAAAATAAAAGTCACAGAAATCAAAGAATATTTAAATATATATGTTAAAGCTTTTAAGTTAAGCTTTGAAAGAAGAACTCCATAGTTATTGAGGCTTCCCTGCTTTGCAAAACTTAAAAGAAGACAGTGGTAAGAAAACCTTCATTTAAGAATACTTTATCTTAAATCTTAAGATCTAGAGGAAAGACTCTCCATAGTTCCTGTACTTTCATTACCTTGTTCAAGAATGAAAGCTTCCTTCCATAATTTTTCATTTTATATCTAAAGATCTTAAAGATCTTCTTTCTTTATAGTTGTTTGAGGTTTCTTTACTTTGTAGAAATTAAAAGAAGACAGGGTTAAAGGACCTTTCACTAGAATAAATGCTCTCCATAGTTCTTTCAACTTTCCTTCCTTTTTAAAACTCAAAATGAGCCAAGGTTTAAGGGGAAGGTACCTTAAGCCAGAATATTTGATCTTGTACCTTAAGATCTACAATAAATACACTCCCTAGCTCTGAAGCTTTCATTACTTTGTAGAACGTAAAAGGAGACAGGTTTAAATGAACCTTCTTTACAGAACATTTGATCTGATAACTTAAGACCTCGAAGACATACTCTCCTAAGTTCTCTCGCCTTTCCTTACTTTGTTGAACTCAAAAAGAGCCATTGTTCAAGGTTCCATCCTCCGAGAATATTTGATCTTGTACCCTAAGATCTAAAAGAAATTCTTCCATTACTCAAAAGGAACAAGGTTACAGAGACCTTTCTCCTAAAACTATCTAATAATGATCTAATAACTTAAGACCTTAAAGATATACTCTTCATAGTTCCTTGAGCTTTCCTAACTTTGTAGAAATTAAATGGAAGCAGGGTTGAAGGGACCTTCCTTTCCCAACTATCCTAAGATCTAGAAGAAATGCTCTCCATACTCCCAAAGCCTTAATTACTTTGTAGAATTTAAAAGAAAACAAGGTTACACGAACCTTTATTTTACAATGTTTGGTATTTTATCTCAAGTCCTCAAAAATATATTATCTTCATAGTTCCTTGAACATTTCTTACTTTGTAGAACTCAAAAGGAGCCAGGGCTTAAGGTACCTTCCTTCCAGAATATTAGATATTTTGTACCTAAAGAAGCTCTGAAGCTTCCATTACTTCTTATAACTCAAAAGGAAACAGGGTTACAGACCTACTCTCCATAGTTCTCTGGACCCACTTTATCTTTGTAGAACTCAAAAGTAGACAGGGTTAAAGGAACCTTCCAGCCCGAGTTCGTCATTTCTAGTTTCCGATTTACCAGAACTCTTACCTCATCATTCCCATTTCCCAGTACTACTCCAGAGATCTGTCCAAGTCCAAGTTTACCTCACTATCTTCGCCGAAACCCTAAACCATACCGATGATCTCGTCGTAGGTCTGGTATCTGGAAAAAGCCCCCGAACTGACGCAGGTTAGGATCACCGGATACACCGGACATCATCATCAGGCGGCGGTGGCGTGGGGCCGAGGTGTGAATGGGTTTTTGGGCAGAGAGACCGCGAGAGATATGGCCTCGGTGTTATTGGGAATCGGTGTGGATCGGTGAGTCACTACTAGGCGAGGGGCCAGCTGACTCACCTGGAGCAGGTGGAGGAGGGTTCGTGATAGCGATCACGGCGATCACTGATGCAATGCGCCAAAGAACGGCGCGAAATCTATAGGAATCGAACGGGGTCGAAGGCGGAGAATCGGAGACTATAATACTTATCACGCGGCTCCGGTGCGCGGGGCTTAAAAATCGCTTACAGCGTCTTTAAGGCCAAAGCCCAGAGACAACAGCGAGAGGCTCCCGAGACTTGCGACAGATATACCCGGTGATAATTGTGTTATTTCTGTTTTTTCAGTTTTGGGAAATACCTTGAGACTCGACTCGGCCAGAGGCGTTATCTGCGGGCTGTAGATCGATAGGTTTACGACTCGCTGCACTATCAGCGGTCTCTGGGGCCTGGGGCCTCTTACAACACCCTTGCCCGCAGCTGCTCGCGGAGATAATCGCAGGTGTAGGGCTTCATAAAGAGGGGGTAGATCGTAGGCTCCAGCGTCCAACTATATATTGGAAATATGTGCTATATATAGGTCTATATAGCGGTGTCTTTGTAATCGGGCACCCGACAAGGCTTGTCCAGCTAGCGGGCCATAAAGATAAAACTTCAATCAACTGCAATCGATTTCTGTTGGATTCTTCCAAGATTTCTTTACTTGGAACTGTGAAATGATTATATATTATAGATTGTAATATATAAACCTTCTCTTATAAAGAGAAATTATTGGATATATCAACAGAGATATCTCCCAGAAAGCCCTTCCTCTTCATGGACTTCTTCAATTCTCCTCCAGAAGAGTGAAGAGAGAGTATCATAAACGGAGAATTGAAGAACCTCGATTCGGGTCTTATCACCTCATAGCGAACCCAGCCAAAATGCGTTGCCTAATGATGATGGATCGTGATTTCGAGATGATCGATGATTTGCCAGCCGATAAGCCCGCGGAGCCACGGAAATACCTTCCCGAAAAATCAAGGCGGGGACTTAGGTGTACCAGGGGCAGTACTTCTTCTATTTACCTGGAACACGATTTATTTTTACGATACGGATACCGAGAGGTTCTTTTCATGTGTGGTTTTCTTTGAGAGTCTGAATCGCTGAATCGCGCTTGCTCACCCGTTCTTGCTATCCGTTATCTCTTTTCCTGATAATGATATATACGTCTGTATTTATATATATATATGGATCCGTCCAAAGGGGAGGTTGCCCGCTGTGGGTTCCATTTCGACTTTGTGCCATTGCGAGCTGATGTTTGATTTTGATTTGCCATTGCATTAGCCCCCGGAGACATCGACATCGACATCGACATCGATTCGATTTAATGGATGAGAGACCGATGAGAGCGCGTGCTTGGCCAAGAGTTGCAAGATTCAGATGGATGAGTCACTTGACATAAAGGTGTTTCAGATAAAGCTAAAGAGAAGGGAAGTATTCTTCCTTCTCACTCCTGAAGCTTTTACAGAACAGTGTCCTGTTAAAGCACTTACAGAGGTGCCGCATTCTGTGAGGTTAGTCATCTTATGTTCGCAGTTATGTTAACCATCTTTTTCCAAGACTTTAACGTTTAATTAACTGTTTAAAGACTGCAAGGAAACCTTAAAAAACGAAACCAAAAATAAAAAAGAAAAAGGAAGAAAAAAACGGTACAGGAAAGCAAGAGTTAATTCGTCCCCCTGCCCTCTGTATCCATTCTCACCTTGCCATCTCCATACGTGTGTTTATTTCCAACCGCTCTAATCAACCCGTAATTTCATGCTTCCCCTGTCGTATCCTTCGTATCCTTTCGACTTTCAGCTGCTCATTTACATTAGCCTTCGTCCCCCTCACTCCGGCAAGTTTGCTCAGTCGCGCCCCCATTTCGGTCCTTGGTCCTAACGGTTGCCAGGATTCCCTGCCAAGCCAAGCCAGGCCAGAGCTAGAGCGAGGCGAACCACCCTTTCGAACCAACATCCAGATTGCGATCCGGGCCCAGAGACTCTTGGGCCCAACCCAAATCGGCCGATAGCTATGGCAACTATCTTTATCTACACGAGAAACAAAATCTATATGGGTGTTTTAATGGAAAATACTAAAAAAGTACTAGGAAATACTAGGAAGTACTAAGAATACTAAGAAGTGTTAAAAATACTAAGAAGTATGAAGAATACTAAAATGTATTAAGAGTACTATGAAGTACTTAAAATACTAAGAAGTACCAAGAATACGAAAAAGTATTAATAATACTAATAAGTACTAAGAAGGCAAGTATTAAGAATACTATGAAGTATTAAGAATACTAAGAAGTACTAAAAGGCAAGGATTAATTATACTAAGAAGTACAACGAATACTAAGAAGTACTAAGAATACTGAGAAGTAATACAAGTACTAAGAAGTAATACAAATACTAAAAAGTATCACAAAAATTATAAATTAAGTTAAATAATAAAAGGTACTACAGATACTAATAAATACTACAAATACTTAAAAGTTCAACGAATACAAAAAAGTGCTGCAAATGCTAAAGAGTAATAAAAGCTAAAAGTTACTAGATACTACAAGATATTACTTAAAATTACTAGAAATTACTACAGATTATTAGAGATTACTGTAAGTTAATAAAATTAAAAAAAAATTTCTAATATTAATACTATTGTTCAGTATTTTTCAGTTTCTTAGTGAAGAAAAGTGATCAAATAATAAGAATATGATTGTTCGAAGTAAAGTGCATATAAAAATACTATTACTAATAATTATTTTCCTTGTCTTTAATTATAAATAAATATATTTCCATTCAATTAGCCTAAATAAGAGCATTTTTTTTTTTAAATTATTTATTAATCTTTATAAGCTCCAAACCCCAACCTTCCCATGGATTTTAATGTCTCCTGGCTTTTTTTTCCAGTTGATCTTATGACCTATTCCAAACTCTTTTTCCAGTGTACCCCTCCCTGGCTTTCCACCGGCCACCCCCTCAACCTGAACCTCAGCCAGCAGCGCAAGCAAGCGGAGCGTGCGCGGAAAATGCATCTGCAGTCCCGGGAACTCCGGAGCATTTCGATTTCGATTTGGATTTCGTTTTTTTATCAGCAGCCAAAGCCAACGAAAATATTGACTCAACCGCAACCCTAAAACTAAAGCACATATAACTGGGATGGGATGGGATCGGATAGGATAGATACTACGTGCACATAGGAGGTATGGGAAGTCGGGAGATGGACGTGGAAGTGGAAGTGGTTATTGCGCGGGATGTCTCGTCTCCGATGACGGCTGCAATATTCAAATGTAACCGTAAACGTATGCTCTCCGTATCCGTATCTCGTATTTGAACTGATTAATTTGTTGACACAGCCACGACGCGTCGACGCAACTCCAATATTGGATGGACGGATGGACGGATGTACGGATGATGATGATGATATTATATGTGCGATGACAGCAGACGCGAAGAGCAGACACACCTTGTTGCAAATGCTGGTTTTTTTTAATGTTTTGTATTCCTTATCCCTCTCTCTATATATATATTTTCGTCTTTTTTTTGTGGTCTGGTAATCGATATTTGGATGTAGCGCTCCTTTGTTTGCCGGGACAGATGGAGCGTTGAGCAGGGATGCCTATAAGGGGGGCAAACTCTCTACAGAATCTCTCTAAATATTCGCAGGGAGGTCAAGTGGCAATGATCTTTAAGCTGAGGTTAAGGAATTATTGAAAACATGTAGATTTAAGTTATTAAAAGTGGAATTCTCCTTAGTTTGAAGGGACAGATGGATCGTTGATGCTGAAAGAGGCAAAACTGTTTATAGAATCCCTCCAAAGATCTGTAGGGAGGTCAAGTGCTAATAATCTTTATGCTGAGGAAATATCAAAATAAAATAAATATTGGTTATTAAAAGTGAAATTCTCCTTAGTTTGGCGGGGCATATGGATCGTTAAATAGAGGGATGCCTGGAACTCCCCATGGAATCTCTCCAAAGACCCGTAGGGAGGTCAAGTGCCAATAATCTTTAGTCTGAGGTTAAAGAAATAATAAAATAAAATAGATTTAAGTTATTAAAACTGAAATTCTTCTTAGTTTATAAGGACAGATGGATCTTTGAACAAAGGGATGGTTGGAAGGGGGAAACTCTCCACAGAATCTCTCCGAAAATCCACAGGAAGGTTAAGTGGCAATGATCTTTAAGCTGAGGCTGAAACAAATATCCAAAATAAATAGATTTAAGTTATTAAAAACGAAATTGAATAGATGAAAGCAGGGAATGGAGAAAAACTCTCCACAGAATCTCTCCAAAGATGCAAAGAAAGGTCTAGTGGCATTGAAATATCAAAAATAAATGAGAGATAAGATATTTTTTATTTTGTTTTTTTGGTAAGCCAAGGTTAAGCCTTCTATTTCATAAACGAAAGCGTAAGTTCTAAATGAAAAATCCAAATTAAACGCAAATATCTTTCCTCAAATGCTGAAATTATATCCCAAAAAAACTCCTACTAAGTATAGTGTCTTAAAAATATGAAATTAGCAACTAAAAACTCTGGAAAAACACCCCATAGAGTATATATTTTTCCTGCCTTGAAAGTGGCATTAAATTAGCATGGCCGGGGCCTGGATGGCAGTAACAACCATAATTCTGGCCTCTAATTCTCAGTGGAGGGAATGCTGATGAACCTGCTGCTACTGGCAGCTGAACTGCCAAGTTCTGGCCCCGAGTTCGAGTGGCCAAGGGGATGATGATAGTTCAATAAACTGGCCGAGTCGAGCGTTGATCCTGGCCTATTTGCGATCGTCAGGTGGCTCTGTGGCTCTGGCTCCCCTGACAGCAGCAGCAGCAGCAGCAGTTGAATGAACGCAGCCAGCTTCCTTTCGCCGTGGCCAGGTTCCAGTGTCCAGTGTCCAGTGTCCAGTGTCCTGCGTCCTGACCTGTGCCTCAGAACCTGTCCTGCTGTCCGCTGTCTGTGTCGGTGTTGGGTTCGCTTAAACGGCCGAGACACACGCTTTGCATCCTGGCAGAAGGACGAGAACAGCAGGTACATGCAGGCAGAGAAAATATTACAGAGTTTGAGGCTTTGAAATTGAAGAAAATAATTTAAATTACTTTAAAGTTCTTTTTTGCAAATTATAAAATAATTTAATTTAATTTGGAAGAAAAGGAAAATGCCTCAAAAAATGTGGGAAGATAGTTTCAGGAAAAAACCTTTTTTAAAAGGATTTTGAAAGTCAATTTCTATCTAAAATTAATATTAAATAAATCCTCTTTACTTTACCTTAATATTCCCTGACTTCAATGTCCCCTTTTCGCCTCAGTGTGTGGCAGGAGCAACCCCTGCAATTGCACGAGGGCTCAAAGGTGCATCCTTGCATCATCGGAGGCGGTGGTGCTGGTGCGGGTTCTGGTGGTGGTGGCATCGGGACTGCACCTGTCGCGGCGGCATTCGTGGCCAAAACGGGAGATCCAGCGGATCATTGACTGGGCTCGGGTTACAGCCCGGTTCACAGAATCGGGAGCCAGAGGCAGAGAGCCTCTCCAGAGCCGGAGTCGTCAGCCTGGCTGCTCGGGCCTTGCCTTTACCTTTGGCTAAAAGGGTTTAATCAAGTGGAAGGCGGCAGTTAAACTTTCGCCGCCGATACCCCTATACCTTCCCCCCTCTTTCCCCTTGAGAATCGATCACATTTCAGAGGAATCGAAACCCGAGAGTCGGAAGTCCGACTGGAAACGATGTAATGGTCGAGTGGAGCGAGTGTGTCTCCCTTGCCAGGAAGCTTTACAAGCAGCCACATATCGCCTTTCAGGATGCAGATTGAATGGGAAATAATTTTCTTGCTCAGAAACAAATAAACTAATAATATTATACGATTAATTCAAATATAAATACTTCTCTTTTGGGGTCAGAATCGTGGCTGGCAACTTTCACGGTCCACGTTTGGCTCAGTTCGTTGACCATCTCTCCCAGCGACTTATGAATGTATCTATTGGGTGCTTAATTTCACCGATTCACCGATTCACCGCTGCGACACTCGCTTAATGAATTTTGATTATTAAACAAATCTCAAACGAGCCACGCACCGCATGTACACATCATTTTTTAATAATGCATAGTTTGTCCATAAATTTCTTTCATTCTCTCGCACACACGAGCTCTGTGGAGACCATGGGACCATGAGAGACGGCCAACAGTCCTAACCATAACCGACATTGATGAAAGCCATTTGCATACAGTTAGTTTTGAATTTTCTTTTTTATTTTCAAATTTCAAATTGTCCAAAAGGGCGATCAATAAAAAATCTCTCTTTGGAGGTACTTGGATTTTTTGTTTATTAGTTGATTGAAGAAGCTTTGACATCTTTTTAGTTTTTAAGAATTTTGGGTTAGAGTAGCTAAGGGAACTTGAAATAAATAAGTTTCTACTTAAAGAGAGGTAAAAAGGTGCTACAAACTCTACATAAATGTAGAAATCTAATTAAACAAAGGACTATATGTATTTCAAGGTATAATAATAATATTATAGAGGTTCCTAGGAAACCTTTGAGGACTTAAAATAATTTTGACAATATATTTTGACATTGCTTTTGAGGATCTTAATGTTTTTTAATTTACCGAATAATTAACCTGCTTATCTTGAACTCTTTTTTTTTTTTAATTGTTCAAAAGGGCAATCAATAAAAAAACTTTCTTTGGAGGTACTTGGATTTTTTGTTTATTAGTTGATTGAAGAAGCTTTGACATCTTTTTAGTTTTTAAGAATTTTGGGTTAGAGTAGCTAAGGGAACTTGAAAGAAATAAGTTTCTACTTAAAGAGAGGTAAAAAGGTGCTACAAACTCTACATAAATGAAGAAATGTAGTTAAACAAAGGACTATATATATTTCAAGGTATAATAATAATATTATAGAGGTTCCTAGGAAACCTTTAAGGACTTAAAATAATTTTGACAATATATTTTGACATTGCTTTTGAGGATCTTAAGGTTTTTTAATTTAACGAATAATTAACCTGCTTATCTTGAACTCTTTTTTTTTTTTAATTGTTCAAAAGGGCAATCAATAAAAAAACTTTCTTTGGAGGTACTTGGATTTTTTGTTTATTAGTTGATTAAAGAAGCTTTGACATCTTTTAATTTTTCAAGAATTTTGGGCTAGAATATCTGAATAAACTTAGGATAAATAAATTCCTTCTTCAAGATAGGTAGAGAAGTGCTTAAACTCCGCATAAATATAGAAATTTAATAAGCCAAAGGACTATATATATTCCCAGGTTTAACTGTTATATTTTAGAGATTTTTAGGAAACCTTTAAAGACTTAAACTAATTTTTACACAGTATTTCTTGCATTGTATGTTATAAAATATTACTACATTTGAAATGCCGTTTGAGGTTCTTAATATTTCTAAATATTTAATTTTATTTAACGAATAATTAACCTAAGTATTTTTAACCTTCTTCAATAATAAAGTATTAAACTTAGCATTTATTAATTAAGTAGAACGATCCCTTCGTTCGATTTTAAAAACGTTTTATATTAAACTTGCCTTCAGATATCATAGTTTTTTTCCTAATCTTCAGAGCATTTTGAATTCGTTTCGATTAGAGAAAGCTTCTCCATTCTGGTTTTCTCAAATCCAACAAAAACACGGACAGAGACACAGATAGAGATAGAGCCAGGGGACAGGGACAGTGACAGCGATGGCTAGTTGTAGAGGAGGAGATGGCCCGGCGGGGAGCATGGCTGGGCACGATTTCCAAATACATTAACATTGCGATGGGTGCACGATGCGGCATCGGACTTGGACATTGGCTATAGGGCATCGGCATCGGCATCGCCATCGGCATGGAGCACGCCATCCAAGTCCACCAAGTCCGCTGTCCGCTGCCCGCTGTCCAAGGTGTCCGATGACCGATGTTTGATAGCCGCTGATGGCGAATGGCTGCTGCCATCCTCTTCTCCAACTTCTTCAACTTACTGAGCCAAATACGAAATCACATCCAAATGCAAAGCCAGAAAAAATATGAACTTGAGGGGTTCGAAGAGGGAGTACCCTTGAAAATATAAATAGGTATATATTTAAGTAATATAATAATTATTTTTTATTTTTTAATATTATAATATATATTAAAAAAAAAATATATTGGAACCCTGGATTTCATAAAGAAATTCAAACAAAAAAGTAAAGTCAAATTCCTCCCAAAATATATTCTAAAAATTCCCAACGATTTTTTAATTTTTTTTTAGTTTTACGAATATAAATTCAGCTGATTTAATATGTACTTGTTTCTGATAAATTTGAGATCGTCATCAATACTAATTTGTCGGTTTTAACCTTTCCTTGTCAATCCTATTTGTTGCAGTGTGTCGCTGAATTCCAACTTGGGAATTTTAGACGTTCGCCCCACAACAACTTGTACGCTTGATATTGGCATGGCAAAGGTGGGTGTTTAATTTATTTTTATTCTTAGGTGTGATTTCTTACAATAAATTAAATGTCTAGAGATTAAACTTAATATTTTGCGAGCTTTATTTAAAATTATAGTATTATTATTTAAACTTGAAATAAGCTTTTGTAAATATTAAGATAGATTTAAAGACATTCATTTTAAATTTGTAAATCGATAGCCTTTACAGTACGATATGTTAAAAAACTTTAACTATTCGAAAAATTAACGATTGTCTAATTTTTATAATGTATTTTCCATTCTTTATTCCAAATATTGATCTCTTATCGTAATCCAGACATTAATTAACTTTAAAGCTATTTATAACTATAAAAGAATTGGCAAAAAATACTTTAAGTAGTCAGTGTCGATCATAACTTGACCGATACAGAGTATCGAAAATCTTACGGCTCAATAAAAGAAAATGCACGACGGCGATGATGGCGACGCTGGCGACGATTGGCGGTTGGCGCGTTTATGGGCCCCAACTTGGTAGCCGATGGCTGGGTAAATGGTAACTGGTAACTGGTAGCTGGTAGCTGGCCACTGATTCTTCATTAAAGATTCATGGTGTGTTTTTCTTTTGTCGCCGTCGATGGGCCAACTGCATCGACAGTGGCTGCTGTTTCTGTTGCTGCTGCGCGCCAATCTTCAATGGAAGCCAAGCCAAGTTGGAGCCAAAGTCGAAGCCAAAGCCAGTTCCAAATGGTCAGGCGACTTTCTTTTTGACCAGCCACCAAAATCGAGAAGGGGGTGGGGGAGGAGGAGGAGGAGGAGGAGGAGGGGGAGGAGTATGGGCACCCGTAGGCCCTTCTTTGGATGTCGCCATCGCCATCGCCATCGCCATCGCCGCCCCTCGATGGCTGTTCAATGGACTCGCTGGGGCCCGGCTTTGGATGTTGGCCGTGTCTTCAGTCTTCTGTTTCTCAGTCTTCTGCTACTGCTGCTGCTGTTGGTACACTGGGAGAAATATTATTAAATTATTATATTTTTCATTATTATTATAAATATATTAACTATATTTTTTTTTAATAAGAAATGTTTATTATGTAGATTTTTTAATAGTTATTAAATACAATCAGTGATGACTCTCTGACTCGCGAGTTAGCGAGTTTCACTGTCCAGCCTCTGCCGGCACACGCACAGTAAGCACAAAATGTTAACGGAGTAACCGTGCTGTTAATTTGTTAATTTCTAGTTCAATCGAGGCTTTTTTAGAGTTAAATAAAATTTTTTTTAATCAACGCTATTTTTAAGGAAATGTTTAAAGCAATTTGTCATATTTTTTCCTCACAAATAGCCACTTGACTCCATTTCTTACTCACACAAATACAATTTTACCTTGTCAATGTATTACTTTTATACGTTTTTTTGACATTTCTCCCAGTGCACTTCAACTGCGGGGCCGTTGTAGGCCGTTGGCCTAAAATAATGGCCGCAAAGAAAATTTCTATATTAAAATGCTTTGCCATGCCTCGGCATTGTCAGCGCTCGGTGGCTTGATTTCTTCTTGAAATCTTCGTGCCCGGCTATATCCATATAGGCCTGGGGGCATGAAGGCGGGGAGAGATCTCCTCCTCTCTCGATCTCCTCTGGCGCGTTTTAATTGTCCATTGAATACCTAATTTTTCTGGGGGTCCGCGTGCGAGCATTACTTCTTCTTGGCCGCAGATAAGCAGATCGCCTTTTAGGGTCCATCCATCGGCTTGAAATGTCTTCAGATACGAGAAATACGAAATACAAAAAATTCGAAATGATTTCGGCTATCAGAAATGGCAACGGAAGTGGAAACACTGCAATTCGATGGCCTAATGAGTCGCGTTTCCAGGTAGTTTCCCCCTGGCTTCCTCGTGACATTTATTTGCTCCTAATTCCTGCGGTTATCTTCCCGCCGAAGGTCACCTTCTGGTCAATTGTCGTCCAATTATGCATGGACTAGAGTGCGTAAGAGTCATCCTCGGGGAATCCGAGCAGCAATTCCCATTTCCCATTTCCGATATCCATTACGAGCGGAAGTAGGTTACAGACTTCCCTCTTGAGGTCTGGGATATCTGCATATCCCTTGGGTTTTCTCTTTTACCATTATCATTTGCATAAATCAGCGGCTTATACTTCAATTTAGAGTAGTTTTATGTTTGAGGTATTTTAAAATATTCTAGGAAGAGTATTTATTTTTTTTTATATATTTAAAAGACATTTTAAAATATTTATAAACCTGTGGTGGTCATGTTATATGTTAGAATTGATTTTCTGTCATTAAGAAATAGAGCAAAGTGGCTAGATATGAGAGAGAAAATAGCTTAAATTATTTATAATATTTTATATTAAAATTGCTGATTGAAAAATACCTATTTAGCCCTAAAAAAGCCTCCATTTAACAATGAAATTAAAATTTAACCGCACTGGTGCTTTGCTTAAAAATCAAAAAATAACTACAATTAAAAATAACAATCAAGAAATAAATTCCCATAATAAAATCTTAAATTTTTGTAATATATGAAGATAGAACCACATCATCTTGAGCTATCTTTTACCCTAGAAGAAATCTCTATTGAAAATGCATAACCCCATTCTAGAAGCAGCCGAGGCTCAGCCTGGGGCCTGGGCTCATTAATGATTAATCTAGCGAAGATCGCTGGGTTGTAGAAATTTATACGCCGACGTAGTTCAATGGATTACGAGTGCGTTTAACAATTTAAATGGGACTGGCGACTAGGTTCTTGCGGTTCCTCCACGTGTTGAAATCGATAACGAAGCCAAATCCGACTCCGAATCCGAATCCGATCGAATCTCAACCCCAAGAGCAGGCCGTACCCGTACCGTCCCTCTCATCAATATTCAACGCATTACAATTGCAATAAGTTCCCGGCACTTACTTGATCCCATCGCGCGATCCAATCGGATACGATCCCCACCGATCCGATCCGATACTATATACTATATATACGCACGAGTGCGAGTGCGAGTGCGATCAAATCAGCGACATCAGTGCGGATTTTTATGCTGATTTTGACCCACTTGACTCCCTCGAGTGTGTAGTCCATGAATCGCGTTCGGGGCGGGCGTCGAGCTTGGGCCGCTTAGCATTGCCTATCGATTGTCTGGGGGTTGGGGGGGGATAAATACGATTTGGAAGCTATATGGATATATATTTATCTAAGCAAAATTCGGCTCTAGAAATTCTTTAGATGAGGTGTCAAGTTCTTCTGGCGTTGCTGAAGACTTTCTTCTGCTAAACACGACTCTGTGCTCATAAATTTCCATCACAATACGTTTTACAAAAAATTTAAGAGTTCGTTTTTGTTAAAAAAATACAACTTAAATGTTAAATTATATAAATAAATATTAAATATTAATTATATATATAAAATTCAAACGTTAAAGGAGCTGATATATCGTAAGAAACACACATTATGGATTTTGTAAGCACCTTAACCCACCTAATTTTCGTTTAATAACTAATTAAATTAATTGCCAAGTGTCTTAGCTTTATTTAAAAATAAATAAATAATTATTAAATATTTATTATGTAAATATAATTAAAATGTTTAATAAATGTAGGAGCTTATATGTCATAGGAAATACACATTATAGATTTTAAAACCCCTTATCCAACCTGATTTTGATGTAGTAATTACTTAAATTAATTGCAATATGCCTGAACATTAATTAAAACTAAATTAATAATTATTAAATATTTATTTTGTAAATAAAATTAAAATGTAAATGTAAGAGCTGACATGTCATAAGTAACACACATTATAGATTTTTTAAACACCTTAACCCACCTAATTTTCCTTTAATAACTAATAAAATTAATTGCCAAGTGTCTTAGCTTTATGAAAAAATTAATAAATAAATATAAACCCAATATTTATGATGCCTAAACGTAGGAAGTGCTGACACGCAAGCCCCTTTGGCATGCGACAAGTTCCGGCCCAGGGAGATGATGATGATCATTGTCGCCGTGATGTATGTGGAGCATCGGGCCGAGAGATAAAAAAAAGATCAAAAGGCCGACAAAAGACAAACAGGGCCTGCAGATACCGGGTAAAGAGCGGCGTTAAAGCTCTCCGCCGAGAGATGTTTAATATTTGCCCAAGAAATCGAGGCGGGATGCGATAGCAGTCACAGTCTCCTCAAAAAGATTAGCCGACACCTCTTTCTTCTGGGCCACCCGGCTGGCTGCTGACCTTACCCCTAAAACACAAAAAAAAAAGAAAAAAACGAAACGAAACCCTGTTCTGGTTTCGTTTTTATGGCCAAGATGATCAAGAGACAAATCCGCGCATCATTAAATGTGGAATGACCTACCCCAGTCCACGGGGTCAACTCCATGGAACTTGCTACTGGGCCCTGAGAGCTCAGGTTCGAGTTCGAGTTCGAGCTCGGGTGGTCCGAGGGAACCTACCACTCATAATTGTAACCGATTTATATATTTATTTCCTTCCCAAGGAAAACTAAAACAAATATCTTTAGGAAATTGTGAAGCACTCTCGGCACTCTCGTTTTTTCTTTGCCAACCTTGGCATCTCGTGTCTTTCGATCTGTCGTAAATCAGAGTAAATCAGAGTAACTCGGAGTAAATCCCCACTAAATCCGAGTAAATCGGTGGCAAATCGGAGCAATTGGTATGCAAAGTGCGGCGACTGGCTTAATTTTCTGGCCGCCGTTTCGTTTAATTGCTGAGCCACATTATGTGACAAGAAGCGGAGCGTGTAGCCCCTCCAACTTTTTTTTGTTGATAAACAAAAAACCCAGAAAAAACAGAGGAAACCAAAAGCAACAACAAGAAGAAACCCAGAGAAAAAAAAAGGCTGAGAGACGCAAGGCAAATATGTCATGTAATAAAACCGCAGAGCCGCAAAACGTTTCTCTGATAAAAATAATTGAAAATAAATTTAATCTACACATTTCCCACGCTGCCTCCCAGCAACAAAAGCCAAATAAACAATTGGCTCACCGATTATTAAGTTAATTAAATGCTAATTAGTTGGGCATTAGCATGGATAAGCTCCGTGGAAGGTGGCAAGTACCATGTGTGGAGGGTGCTCCCGTAACCCCAGCCCAAAGCTATCAGCTATCAGTGCTCGGTTGTGCTCCAATTTGCCCCGAAAAAGATACATATCATCATTAAGTCCACTAGGTATAAGCCTTGGCTTGAATTTTAAACTAGAAACGGTGTTTGGGTCTCTTGAGAGGGGAGCTTTCTGCATTTAAGGTCTCTTGAGAGTCACAGATCACCGGGATCTTTGATCTTTCAAGAATTTTTACCTTGCTGAGTTCTTTATCTTATTTTGAAGATTTTCCAGCATTGCAAGGAATTTTAAATGAAAAAAATAAAAAAAAATAAAATATACGGCTCGAAGGACCCGGAATTTTTTCATTTATTTAACTAGCATTTAAACAATAATAATATCACTAAAATCAATTACAATCAATATTGTCAAGTGTCAAAGTACTACAAATATTTAACCAAATCAAAAATATAAAACATTTATTTTTAGAATTAGTCATATGTAATTAACTTTAAATTTTAATTATAATAAAAGACATCCAAGATAAAAAATAAGTTGTAATCCATTAATATTTAATACAATATAGTAAAAAAAGGAGAAGAGTATGTGGACAGATACAGATACAGAATATATACATATTTTAAATCATTACTATTATACGAGTAAAAACATATTTATTAGATTTAATTCCTATTTACATTATTCCTTTCCTTTATTCCTTTTAAGGGTAAGTCACTCATTACTTCTTAGCTTCTTTTTATTTCCAACTAATTCTCACAGGTTATGACCTCTTCAGGTGGAAATATAAAACCCAAAAAAAGTCCTACAATTATTTAAAAAAAAACCTCAGGAAGCCATTTCATGATGGATCTCTCTAAGAATCGAAATAAGTTCCCAATAGTTCTTGAAAATAATTGATATTCGAACTGGTGACCCACAAAAAAAACCCAGTAGTTATCCCGGAGTTTCCTCAGAATCCCTCGGATCCCACACTCCTTTTTGGGGAGACAAACAGACACTGACAGACAGGGAAACCCTATGGATTCCCATGTCCCAGAAGAGCTGAAAAAGCAAAATCTCACCGCTTATCAGGTGGAGATCAGGTGACAAAAATTAACCACACAATGAGACGAGGAGAGAGGCGAGAGAGGAGGCGGAGGAATCAATGAAGGACGGAAAGGAAACAATTAGGCACCTGACTTCCTCAGGATGCATCCATCGACGGGATGCAGACTGTAACTGTAACCGATCACGTTCCCATTCAGGTGGACTCTGGTGGATGGGGCTACTTCTCTGGCTCGGATGGGATGGAATGGGATGATCACCATCACCATCATCGCATCGCATCGCCTCGAATGGAGCCTTGGAGTGCTGGGACTGCGTTGGTGATCTTGCATACACAATGCGTATCGTGTTTCAGCCACTTGGACAGGGAAAAGAGACTCGGAGACTCGCACCTGATGGGAAAGCACAATGAGATGCCGATGGCGATGCCCACAGCATTGGGCAATCACTTGACCTCTTTCAGGATGTTGTTGTTGTTGGTGTGGACAGAGACCAGCAGCAGGAGGAGGAGGAGGAGTAGCCGGTGGAGGTGGAGGTGGAGGTTCAAGTGCGTCTCCAGATGGGGATTATGTCACAAATGTGAGTGTCACACTCGAAAAAGACCCACAAAGCTTTTAAATTAAATTTAAATAATTAAATAGTAAACATAGGGCCTTTAATAATTGGTTTTTAAATGTTTAAACTTTTAAGAAAAATGTTTAAAACAATATTTGTAATTTTACTCATTTTTAGCTCTCACAAAGCTACTGACGAGGCTGCTTGCAACATCTGAAACAGGCTTCTTGAGACAGAGTACAGGCTTGTCGGCAAAGGAATTGATATGGTAAGGGATATATAAATAAATAAATAACATATAATCATGAAATAGTACAAATATTAATATTAATTATATATAAGGCTATAATAATAAAAATATAAATAAACAAATAAAGTAAAATGTTTTAACATTATAAATACAAATAAATAAAGTGCTTACATTGAGATCATAATAGAAATATACCTAATTAAATAATATATAATATTGTAATAATATAAATATAAATATCTAACATAAAATTATACATAATATATACCTTAATAAATAAAATGTAATTATTGTAGTATATAAATATAAATATAAATATAATTACATATAAACTTAAGTAAATAACATAAAATGTTCTATAACATAAATAAACATAAACATAGGGTATAAAATGACATAATAATATTAAGATAAATAAATAAAGAATATATTTTATGACAATATTTTAAATATTAATAAGTAAGTATCGTTTTATGTGGATTAAGTCAAGCCGACTACTTGGACCTCGAGTTAAAAAAAATGTTCATATAATAAAAACAAGGTGGCAAACAAATTGGCAAATGAAAGTGAATAATATATAATGATATAAAAATATTCAAATAGTATTCAGGGAAATAGAAAACAAGGGAATATTATGAGATTTTAGGGCTTAGACATGCATAAGATACGTAAGCTCGGAAAAAGTGAAAATCTTTACCAAGAAATTGATTAAAAAAAGACGGAGAAAAGTAAGAAATTTGAAATAAAACGGACTCTGATTTGAAATCAAAATTCACTTGAATTGGGAAGGGATTGAATCCGCTTCTTCTTGTAAATATATGATGACTAAGTGCCCTAAGCTAATCAATAGTTATTGGATCTTCTTCATTTAGAAACTAATTTTTATAATTTAAGAGAAGGGTCTAAAAAAGCTAAAAGTATAAGTATAAATATTAAATATTAGCTAATAAATTCCCTTTAGTCTTGATGATTTTGTCCAAGTGCAGAGTTCGTCCAAGAGTTCGAGCCTCCGTTCAAATCCAAGTGCGTCTCCGCCTCAAGTTGGCCAAGTCCGAGCGAGGGCCATCGATGATGATCCGGCTGGCATATAAATTAAGGCCGAGTCCAAAATCAAAGTCGAATTCAAGCCGGAGAGGCAGCAGCACATCCACATCCACATCCCCGCGAGGCATCCTCACGTTTTGGCCATAAAATACATTTTCGACCGAAATTCGTTTTGGTAGCAGCGCTGCGAGTGCCCGAGCGAGTACGGGTAGCGATTCCCACGGAGCGGCGGCTACTGCGTGGGCGGATACAGATACAGATACAGATGCAGGTACTTACGGAGAGACAGATACAGATACAGATACAGACATCATCTTACCTAACTAACCTAACGCATCATGATCAACACCATCCGGGGGATTAGTATGCATCCCACCGCCTCCGAGAAGGCCATTAAATGTGCGAGAGATACAAACAGAAAAGCGACCTCAAAAATGGCAAGTGGCCAAGGCGGAGGAGGAGGCGGTGGAGGCCTGCAGATGGAATGGAATCGAGCGGAATGGAATGGAGTGGATGGATCACATAATATAGGCATCATCGCGATGATACATTCCAGCCAACATCGCATCCCCATCAAGTACCAATTTAATGGCAGCACTTCTTGGCTACCCGAAGCGGCACAGAAAGAAATTTCGCGGCTATTGTTCTTAACAAGAAGTAAATGAATTAGATAATTCAACAACAAATAAAAGTTGTTAAGTTAAGTTAAGTTAACTTAAAGTATATTTAAATGGGTCAAAAGTCCTCAAAGCTTCCCACAACTTTTATATTTATCGCAGAGAGTCGTTACATTATTTCCTTGAAATATAAAATCTAAATATTAAGTCTAAAGTCTAAGGTCAAAGTCTAAGCTAAGTTATGTTTCTTTTATATAAAAAATATAAGCCAAGTTCCCTTTTTTTTATGAAAAATGTAAACGTAAAACAAGAAAGAGAACTTTCTTTTAAATAAAAATATAAGCCCAGTTACCTTCATATAATTTTCTATACAAAATTAAATCAAAGTTCAAAGAAGAAGTCTTTTTATAAAAAATCTTCTTTTCTTTATTTTAAATAATTCAAAAAACTAAACCAAGTTTTAACCAACCTTAAGAAATCTAAGAAAAGTTCTACAAAATCTAAGCAAGGTCTCTTTGTTTTATATAAAAAATGTAATCAAAGTTCCCTTCTTATTTTTATATAAAATTGTATTAAAGTTTTCTTTCTTTAAATACAAAAAAAAAAAGTATACCTTGCTTTCTTCTCTTTCTTTGATATATAACATCGAAAAAGATTCTCTATCTTTTATTTTAAAAACCTTAGCAAAGTTCTCTTTCTTTATAAAAATTCAGAAATCTAAGCAAAGTGATCTTTCTTTTTAATATAAAAAAGCTAAGCCAAGTTACCTTCTTATCTTATATAAAATATCTAAGCAAAGGTCTTTTTCATTTATATAAAAAATCCAATCAAAGTTCCCTTCTTATTTTTATAAATAATTTTAAAAATAAAAACCTTTAAGCAAAAGCTTTCTTTCTTTTATTTAAAGAATTGAATCAAATCTATTTTCTTTTTTCATAAAAGATCTAATGAAAGTTCTCTTTCTTTTAAATATAAAAAAATGTATATACAAAATCTAAGACAAGTTTCCTCCTTCTTCATGTATATACAAAATCTAGGTAAAAATCTTTCTTTTAAACAAAAATCTTTAAACCAAGTTCCCTTTATGTTTTCTCTGTGTATCAATTAGTATTCCATCTGCGGAGGCCATTGACAAGAGTCCATGTCCAAGTCCAACTCCAAGTCCAGCTCCAACTCTTCGTCGTCTCGGGAATGTCTCTCTGTCTCCGGATGAATGATGCTCGGAGAGCCTGAGCCGAGCCGGGCTTGGCTTTTATGTCGGACACGTTCTGGCTGGAGCCGAATCGGGGATCTGTGGAGCTGGAGTGGAGCTGGAGCTGGTAGCCACTAGCCACTGGGTTTAATGCATCCTCGTTTAACGATCCAAGCTGCTGGTCGTAAAGCCCCTGGCATTGATCGTAATCGAAGTCACCGCACTGCAGGATAATAAACTCTAGGAATGCGAGGTACTGAAGGTCCATAAAATAGTCCTCAAGAGGGGATTGAGTCTTAAAGATTCCTTTTTGTAGTCTATAAATTTAATGATCTTTAGCTGTAAATGATGGCAAAGTATTGACTTCTTTTAAGGGGAATTAAATCTTTCTTATAAAATAATATCTCTCAACTGAGTTTTCTCATTTCATAAATATTTTTGTATACCTCTTGCTCTCTTTAAGAATCTCTTTTGAAAAACTTCTAATAGATTCAAGTAACAACTCCCAAGTACTGATCATTCTTTTGGATGATGATGACGATCAGCAGTGCGATCACGTGCTTTGAGGATGGGATCTCAATGAAAATCCTCGATCGATCTGTGGGTGATCTAAGCCACCTACTACCAGAGCTAGGGTCAAGAACCTCAAGGCAGAGGGATAACTGGGGATCACTTTGGGCAGCCGGCCAGATTAGCTGCGAGTGCGAGTGCGAGTGGCCGGCCAAGTACTTAAAATTCTAAGAGCAGATCGATGCAGCCAACATCGAACGAAGACTCGTAAAAGCCATTGGTTTGGCGGAGAAATTATCAAAGTGAAAGAGGAGGAAAGAGCCAAAGAGCCAAAGAGTCGCAGGCGGCACACGCACAGGAAATGCTCTCCGCCATGATCATTTTCCATAATTAATCGGGAGAGACATTGGCCACTTGTGGGTTAAATGGGTTTGTTGGCCCCCAGTTGCAGGTCTAAGCGGGTACGGGGGGGACTTGTGGCCATAATTGATTTGTCTTTTTAGCAATGACTCCGTTTTAATTGTAATTTATTTATTGCTATTTTTTAAATAATCATTCTTGCACTCCCCCGTGTGTGGAGCGCTCTAATAACTGCAACATTGATTTCGGCACCTTGAGAGTGGCTCCAACTTGGCTATGTTCGCTTATAGCCGTTAAGGGTATTTCGGAATCTTAAATATAGTAAAAAATTTGACTTCTGTATTGTATAGAATATATTTATATTTATTCTAAAAAGCCTAGAATAATACATTTTAAGCTTAACACCTATTTTAGGTGAATAAAAACCTCTTTTAAATACTATAAAAGCTTTTACTTTTACATTTTTCTAATAAAAATGCATAGTCCCATTTTTAACTTAATTTTTAATATTTAAAGTAATAGTTAAATTGATAATTAAATTATATTTAATATTATAACTTATATTTTAACCTTATTATTATATTTTAAATATATAAATGGATAATACTTAACCATGAACCTTTATATCTATTAAGTATTAGGTACTTAATGCATCTTTTTTTTAAATTTAAAATGTATTAAAAGAGAATTCCCCTTTTAAATTCCTAATTACCAATATTTAAAGTAATAGTTTTAATTGATAAATAAATTATCTTAATTAATGCTATATACATTTTATTATTATCAATATACTTAGATATATATAACATCAAAAATATTATGTTTTTACATTTTTCTTATTAAAATGCTTCCCGTCTTCTTAACTCATAATTATTAACATTTAAGGAATTGCTTCTAATTGATAAATTAATTATATTTATTATTTTTACATATATTTTAATATTTTTAATAAATGTAAATATATAAACTGATAAGCTTATCCGTAAACCTTTAAATATATTCCGTTTTTGGCACTTTATACATCCCTTTCTTAAATATGAAATATTAAATATTAAATTTTTAAAAAGGGTATTTACAAAATCCCCTCTAAAACCCAAGCCCAAGCTAGCTGCGATAATTGGCTAATTGAATTATTTGCACAAGTTAAGAACTAATAATAATTGGCCGGGAGGATGTGGCTCCGCTGAGCACGACATTGGCGGCCTTGACTGGGTGTTGGGTGTTGACTGCTGACTGCTGACTGCTTCGCTGACTAACGCTTCGCCTTTATGCTAACTGGTTTGCTGGCCAACCTGGCCACCAAGGTTTGGCCAATGATGTTTGGCCAAGATGGCAGGCAGCAGCAGCTGTTTGGGCGGATGTGCGATGTGTACGGTTATTCGAATGCCCAGCGCTTGGATTGTTGATTGAATTGCGTTCAAGGCGAGGCGAGGCGAGGAATCCGTTGACCTTGCCACACGGCGGTGAACGATACCCAGCGATACCCAGCTAATTAGCCACTAGAAGCCTTCTCTGAGCGAACGTTCCAGCACGAGGAAGGTCTGGGCTAGAAGTGAGACTCGAGTGCGAGGTTGAGCCGCCGCAAGCCTTCACCGAATATCTGAAAATATGTGAGGACTTTGTCAATGACAATTTTTCAATTTTAAAAGCTAAAAATATTTTTTTAAGATGACCTTGATTTTTAGAGATTTTGCAAAACATTTCAACAAGATTCTTTAAAGATCGAATGAGGAAAATATAAATTATATATCACTCGATTTTACTTAGCAAAGGTTTCATAAAATGAGCCTTATGATTACCTAAAAATATGCAGAAAATATAAATATAAATATTATTAAAATCTCCTGTGATAAAATATAATATTTGAAGGCTTTTCATTCAAGAGAAGACCCTTCGGAGTGTTCATTAATTTTGTTTGCATTAATTTTTACCAACAAGTAAAGGTGTGAAGTGTGTAGGATCTCCCAGGAGTGATCCAATCCCACGCCACTTCTGGGCATCTGGAACTGGAATCTCCTCTTCTCTGGATGGCTTGGGTTCCGGGTTGTAAGTTGTGGGTGCTCGATAAGGTGGGTAAATATTGAACCACAGTAAACCGAAAGCGAAACCGAAACAAATCAAAATTGTGGCTCTGGGATACTCTCTCTCTGGACCCTCTGGATATATAGGGTTTGTTTGCACCGAACGAGGCCTCGATAAACCCTCTGTCAGAGCTGCTCGTCAACTCGATCGAATATTCTGAGGTTTGGGATTCGAAATGGGATGGGATGCGGGCATCTCAGGTATATAATATTATGACAGAGTCTATATCTCTGTTTGATTTCGCTCTCCTGATCGTGTGAAGGTTTTGACTTATTTTTAGGGCCTTTATCTTATCGCTTATGATTTACGATAGAGCGGCTTGAAGGCTTGAGAGTGAACGAAAGTGTTGCAAGATTTTTCAACAGCTCTGCACGGAGAGGAATGTGTTGGAATATAACTTATATTTTTAGCCCTTATAATGCATAATCAATCCATAATGGTTAAGAAGTACAAATATGTATATATATAGCATATATGCTAGTATAGAAATTTGTTTAGGTATTTTTGACTATTATTTTAAGAATATTCGAGCTTAAGAAGAGGAAAGGTTAGATTTTGAACTAAATACGCTATTCCTTATCGCGAAAATCGTTTTAAAATCGGGGTTACATAATATATGAAGAATTTGGTATAAAAAATTACGATTATGTGGAAATATGACCCAGTGTGAACGTTGTATTATCGCAAATTTATTTATCAAACGTAATTTCTTGAAATAGTTTTCGTTATTTTAACAGATTAATTCAAAGTGATATAATTTATCTAAGTGCAACCTTTGACAGTGGGTTTAAAACAGATGTAGATGAAGGAAAAGCCGGTGTCAATGAGATATTATTAAAAATTAAGCTTAAAAGATAGCTGTGTCGTTAAATTAGTTTAATTTTTTAGCTTAATTTGTGGATATGTAATTTTTCTCAGTGCAGTACTGAAAGTTGTATTCAAATAGTTGAAAACTGACAAAATTTGCACCCATTGCAACGGCGTATTATTAAAAATGCAGATTAAGCGAGAATAACGATTATTAAAAATGTTCAATTTACGGTGATACCATTTTTCTCAGTGCCTCATCTCCTCCTCTTCCTATCTTCCTCTCTATCCCCCCTGCTGTACCTCTATCTCTGTCTAACGCCCTCCCCCTCCCATCTCTAACCACACTGCTCTTACTCTCGCGCCAAACACGAACGCATTTCATCCGGACGGATGTGAGCATTACTTTTTATGGATATTTATGTAGGGGACGTGACCGTCGAAAAACTTAAGATATATATATAGAGAGCTAGAGAGAGGGTGAGGGAGGGAGGTAGAGAGAGAGAGCAAGAGAAGAACTCTTTGGGGAGTTTGCTTTTGTTGTTGTCACCGTTTCTGTTGGGGACACCGGGCGACTGTTAATGTGTAAAGCAGGAAATCCAACGAAGACACCAATCTGCCGCCGCCGCCAATCGTTTATCGATCTTTAGTGTGCGAGGGAGAAGGCAATAAAATAAGAAGGAGAGGGCGAAAAAAGATCACGATGATTACAACAGAGATTACGGTAAATCTAGCCGCGTGACCAGCGGATATATTTGCTTTTTCTCTACTCCCTCTCTTCCGAGTCTTCTCTACTCCTCTTTTCTTTCGGTCTTCTTGTACTGTCTTCTCGCCCTGTCTTCTTGTACCTTCTTTTTCCTCCGCCTTTCTCCAGATTCTTCCTTCTCTCTCTGCCAAAACACTTGACACCGCGCTAAGCTCAGCATTAAAAAGGGAATTTAAAATATAAACTTTTGGGGTCCCATACTTCAGTTACCCTTGAACATAACCATTTGATAACAAATATATAATATTCCGCTCAGTCTTTCACAGAAGAATTACTTTTTAATGGCTAGTTTAAACAATTACTAAAGATTTTGAAGAAAAATTCCCTATTTCTCAAAATTATAAGACTAAGCCTAGGGTATTTTATGTTCTTACTTCTACACTTTTTTTTTAGAAGAATCATACAAAATACCCTCTGAAGACAATTTCGGGAACGTGAACGAATAAGCTGAGTTAGCTTTTTGATTTCCCCGATATTGATGACTCGGTGGTTCCCTGGTTTTGGGCGTTTTATTTGGGGTTTGGGCTGGGGAGTACAGCCTCCTCGGATAACGCGACTGTCTGGAGCCAGTCTGCCCGATGTTTTGGGGAAACCTGAGCGGCTCATCCATCTGTCCAGCCATCCATGCCCGACCCTCCCCACACACGTGAGGTTCTGCGCGTGCGCCACTTCCCCTGCCCAGGCCCGATCTCCTCCAGAAATCCAGAAATGCAGAAACGATGGCGTTGATAAGGAAAGTGATACCAGACATGCGATAGCGGATCACGGACATGGAAAGCGAATACCTTTGGGAACAGGCCTGAATATACATATATAAGAATATATAATATTTACGGGAAAAAAACGACTCCTTTGCCGGCGAATTGGACACGTAAGTGTGCAGCTTTTGGCTTTGTCAACGGATCCCAAGGCGATTTTTATATAGGAATATGACTAATGAAGGTTTCCAGAGAACTAAGCACACCTGAAAGAGTATTACTTTTTTTTTCTTTTGATTAAAAAATATTTAAAATAAATTCTAATTGATTTTCCAGCTAAATTTAGTTCAATAATATTTATTTTAAAATGTTTCAAGATATCTTTTGCCTTTAAAAGAGCTTTAAATATATTTTTTTTTACTCATATTTATCCAATCATAGTTTTTAATCACCTAAGAAAACCCACGCAGTGCTAGAACAAGAAACCTATCTAAAGTCAAGCCGCAGAGGCAAGTGACTTGTTAACAAATCCATTGGCAACACCGATCTACAAATCCCAGCAGAAACCACACAGAGACGGCGGCCACATGCAACATGCAACAAGCACAGGCACCAGCGCATCCAGAGGTGGTGCATCATGCAATCTTCCTCTTCAATTTCCATTTGCCGCATTCATAAAACAAACAGCGCCGCTGCACAGAGCAAGAGCTGAAACAAAAGCAAAAGCACAAGCACAAGCACAAGCACAAGCGCCCAGGCACCGGCGAAATCATAATAAATATCTCGCGTAAATGCAACAAATTTGTGGCGCATGCGCAACCATCAGCCACCAACCATCAGCCACCAACCATCAGCCATCAGCCATCAGCAGGCCGCAGAAACAAAGCCACCTCTCCTCCGTCCTCCGTCGGCGATGTGCTGCTGCGTCTCCGCAATTAACAAAAACAACAGCCGGCCCAGTACACCCGCCCAACCACCACCACCCACCACCCACCACTGAACGCCGACACCGCCGCCACCCTCCCACCGCCCACATTGCCACCTCTGATGAGCCAACTGGCTATACCCTAGCCAAGAGGAGATTACTATAACTTGCAGAAGTTGGAGACCTCAGGGTAAGCTATTAATTAGAAATTTAAATATATATTTTAAAAGGTTATCGAAATTATATTGATATCGACGTTATCGATAAACCAATCTAAAAGGCATCACCACTAGAAAGCTATTGACTTTTACAATGTTCAAAGTAAAATAGATTATTAATATTGTTGCTATCAAAATGGATTTAACCATCACCACCAAAAGCCCTTGCTTCGAACTCCTAACCTTAACTCTAATTAAAAAGTTATCGGAGTTATCGAAATTTTGTAAATATTGCATATATCGGTAAACTTATATTAGGGGCATCACCACTAGAAAGCTATCGACTTTTACAAAGTTTATTATAAAATATATTCTTGACTTTGTTGCCTTCACAACGGATTTAACCATCACCACCAATGCCCAGCTGTAAAGTCCCAATCTTAAATCTAAATAAAAAGTTCTCGGAACTATCTAAATTATGTAGATATATTCTATATCGATAAACCTATCTTGAGGGCATCATAACTAGAAAGTTATAGACTTTTAACTAAGTTTAATATAAAATAGGGTTTTTGATAGTAATAATATTGTTGCCCTCCAAAATGGCTTATCCGTTTGCCCCTAGAAATGATATAGAAATATAGAAATTATGAAGATATAACCGTTCTCGATGTACCAAAAAATTATCGATTTAAAAAACAATTTCAAAAAAAACAAATTAAAAAACAATTTCAATTAAGCAAAATTTAAGACTCAATATTTTTATATTAATTGACCATTCACAATCCCTTAACTATAGTCACCCGAAGTTGAAAGCCTCAATGTAAGCTATTAAACTTAAATCTAAATAAAACTGTATGCATTATGTAATATGTATTCCTATAAACGTTATCGATACTCTAGAATATTATCGACTAACAAATTGCATTACATTTTTAAATGTGTTCAATGTCTATAATCATTCATTTGCCTTTCAAAAGGCACTAACTAACGCTACAAGAAGGTTGAGCTAAGCTGTAACCTTAATATTAAAAGGTTATCGATATTATGATGATATAACCGATATCGATAAGCCTATCTAAAAGACATTACTACCAGAAAATTATAAACTTTTAACAAAAAAGCCTTTTAAGCTCTTCCACTTTAAACCTTTAATCTGGATAAAATACAATATGTTTTCGATATACAAATTGAATCGGTATTATCGATATTAGAAATCGAAATATTGACTACCAGAAAATTCTGAACTCTCAGAGTAAAATGTACTTTAATCTAAAAACTAGATACAAAATTTTACATACTTTCTATATTTAATCGATATTATCTAACATATTTCCCTGTAAATATAAATGCATATTTTAATGTTCGATTAATATGTCATAACGATATTTTAGATATTATTATTATTCAATATTATTATAATATTTTATAAAATTACAATCATGGTTATTTTTAGGACCATAAAAGAGCATTTAAAGCTTCGGCTAGCCCAAGGCAACCATCTGTTGATTTTTCTTGTTCGCTTTCTGGCTTTTAACTGGCGGCACGCGCTGCGCTGCGCTGCTCGCTGCTCAGCGGCGATGCAATTTTCGTATCTGCAAGATACATTCGCCGCGTTTTATGATTTACGCTCGCCTCGCTTTATATAATCGGGGCCCGCGCCTGCGCCTGCATAACCCAATGAAGAGTTGTGTTCAAAAAGAAGCATTTCATAATTGAAAATGTTGCAACTATTTGGCAGCGCTCCATCCCTTGCCGTCCATGGATCCATGGATCCATCCATCTATCCATCTGTCTGGTCGGCTGCCTCTGCCTCTGCCTCTGCCGCCGCGTTGCATGTTTGATTTCTGCTAATGCAATGCGGCATCTGTGTTGCTGTTGTAATTAACAGCGGCGAATGCAAGCCAAGAGCCATCCAAGAGACTGCTCAGCCTGCTCAGCCTGCTCAGCTTGCTCAGGAGGAAGTGGCCGCATATCAATTCGAAATTCGAAATTGCCTGGAAATGCGATCGAAAAATCGCTGCCGGGTTTTTTTGCGTTAACCGAAAAGCAAATAAAACTAGTCTCAATGAATGCTCAATGGTTAGGAGATCCGCCTTCTGCAGGGATTATTAGTTCCCAGACTCAAGTCTCCGAATCTTGTAACTTCCCATGTCGGACTCCCAAAAGATCTCCGAGTTGTGACAGATACGAGCAATTAAGTGAGTTGTCTTGTCTGCTTTTTTTCAGCATTTTTTCTGCTTTTTCGGGGCCAAAACGAGACGAGCTGTGAGAGTTGGTGACACCGCCGGAACGGCGTGCTAACGGAAACTGATGGTCAGCTCGGCCAGCTTTCATCTAGCGTATGTATCTTTTATGGCCCCGAAAAGCAACATATTACGAGTTTGGGGCGAGCAGTTAAAACGACACTCGTACACCCGTCCCCAAGGGGGTCAAAAGGTGCTGAGAACGAGCCGCTGAACCGCCAAAATGATGCTGAAATTGTGGAAACTCAGACAACATATCCGACATCCCGACGAAACTCGAAGAAACTCGTTTCACCTCTCACCAAGTGTGGAAATGCCCTTCTCTGACCTGGTCAGCTGCTGTCTGCTGCCTAAGTCCCTGAGAAAATCTCTCGACTAATTGGCCTAGATCGGTTCGAATCACCTATATCGGAGTCCCGATCGAAGGCTATTCATCCCCGCAAATCCACGGATTTTAACACGCAAGATGACCGGAGATGAGATGAGGCTGCAGGAGGTTCGGGTCTCAGGGAATCCGTCACCTTTCCTTTCCTAATAATAACCAGGCAACCCCTATTGAGGGCGAGAGCCCATAAATCAACAACTGAGGATGAGGAAACCAGTTTGCCGACTTAACCCCTTTTTTTCTCAAGATCCTTAGCCCTAACCCCTGGCCCATCTCGCGATCCAGTTTCGTCACGCTTCCTCTACCCCTTGGCCCCTCTGATCCGATCTGATCTGCTGACCAATGACCAGTCCAGTCCGGCAAATCTTGAACTTTCTATCCCAAAAACTAATTGAATTTTACGCCCAACCGTTAACCCTGGCCAAATTTCATTAAAAATGTCCGAGAATGTTGTTTGAACTTTCAACTTGAGTGTCGAGGATGCTAGGGGTGGCTCGGGAGATCAGGATCAGGCTCGGGATCTCAGGGGTTCGCTGGCATAACATGGAAACATACATCACAAGTCAAGCAAGTCAAGCCGAAGGCCGGCCATTCGAGGCGAATTTTGGGTTGGAAAATGCCAGTTTTTGCACTCCATTATGGAAGCTGGTCAGGTCTCAGGGGTCGGGAGGTTAAAGTGGACCAATCGGGTTGCTTCGCTTATAAATATATATTTTTTTAGGAAGAGAAGGTACTACAATTATTTATTTATAATAAAAGAGAAAGGAAAGAAGGTATAACTTTAAGTATTTATTTATAAATAAAGGGATTATATCTTAATTCTTGTAGGAAATAGATTTTATCTTGACTTTAGGTATAGAAATACCATTTTTATAAAATTTTGTAATGGGCTTTTGGTTATTTATATTAACATTCAGTGAAACCTTCACCTTTTTTATATTTTTATAATAAAACTACTTTTCCTAAAGCTTATTTTTGGATAGAAAAAGTAGCATTTGAAGCCGAGTTTTGCTTAAAAATAAATACAAGTAAAATGTTAATATGAAATAAAGGGATTATATCTTTATTTTTGTAGGAAATAGATTTTAACTGTATTTAGGTATAGAAATACAATTATTATAAATTTTTTTATGGATTTTTGGTTATTTATATTAACATTCAGTAAAACCTTCACCTTTTTTATATTTTTATAATAAAACTACTTTCCCTTAGCTTATTTTTGGATAGAAAAAGTAGCATTTGAAGCAGTTTTGCTTAAAAATAAATACAAGTAAAATGTTAATATGAAAACATGAATTAAACAAAACAAAACTCTTTAACTTGACTTTAGCTGCAGAAATAAATATTAAATTAAATATTTTTTAAGGGGTTTTTGTTTATTTAAAATAACGTTAAATCTAACCAATAGTTTCCTATTATTTTTATAGCAAAGTTACTTTACTTTAGCTTAGTTTCAGACACTAAAAGTGTAATCTGAATAATAATTTTGCTTAACAAATAAATACAAGTTCCCATTTAATAAGAAACATTTTAAAATTAATTTAAAAACATATTAAATTCATAAAAAAAAAAACTATTTTTTTGTATTTAAAAATATCTCAAAGGTTCCTTCTTACAATTAAGTAGACTCTCTGCCATATTCTTCCATTTTAATTTAATCAATTTATGCTTTTCCCAATCCCCTATCCCCTGCCTTCCCTTTGGCCTTTGTCCTCCCTCCAACTGACCGTTGACCGTTGGTCATCCTCGGTCCGTCGTTCAGGTCCTGCTAATCCTTGAGCGAAAGTTGCCCTGCTTTAATTTGGCCGTCCATTCATCGGACACGTCCAGGACTTGCAACTAAAAATAAAAAATAAATAAAAAGACGTAAAGGAAAAACAAAACAAAAGGCTGCTACAGAAAATAAAAAGAGCGAAAACCGTTACGCCTTGGCACAATGCCCAAGGGTCCTTCTTGGTCCTGCCAGCTTGTCCTTTAGCTTCTTTTTTTTCCCGCTCCCATCTCGATCTCGTTTCCCTGCCAGTCACTGACCTCATTTCGATCGCCTTCGGACCGCCCCTCGTCCTCGTTCGCGTCCCGAACGAGCTCAGCTGGACTAAGGACCAAGGACCGAGGACCAAGGAGTGAAACCGAAACTGAAGCCGACACAGAAACAACTTGCAATTAAGGCTCCTAAATGCCCGGGGAATTAAGAAGGGGCCCAGGACAACGCAGGACGGGCCAAGGGATCAGCAAGCGAGTATCTTAAGTGGAGATTATGAATATGAAAACATAAAAGAATAATACAATAAGAAAATAATTAATTAAGCTAAGCATTTGCTTCTTTATTTAAAATGCACTGTTAGCCTCTTGCAGTTTGCGCGTGCACACAACTAAAGTTTATAAAATACTTAGAAAATGAAAACTATCTCCAAAGTTTCATTTAGATACCTCTAAGACTGTGATGTTTCAAAATGAAGCATCTTAGATATAGAACGACATCGAAGGAAGGGGAGGATGTATGCTCTGACCACCTTCCCTGTCACCTTCTCTGTCACTGCCCTGCATTGAGACTAAGCCAGCGGAGAGCCTACTTCTTCGACGACCTGTACAACCTTGCGGAGATAAGCATCCTTTATCAGGGTCTCCGGCTGGGTCAAGTGACCTTTATGTTTCTGAAATATTTCACATAATACTATGTATTTTGGGGAACAAGATACACATATTTCTTGATAATCGAGCAAGAACTCTCGAAATATATCTAAAAACAGAAAATTTAAACTAAAATGCATTTTTCTTTATTTAATTAATATTTATTATTTTAAATATTGGTATAAGCCCAGCACTGATTATTGTGCGCAGATTTATCAAGTCTCATAACGATATAGCCCTTCAGTTCAGTCTACTTAGGGAGTTTTTTCGTAACTAACTTAATTCCCGTTGAATTGATCTAAAACTTTGCACAAATTGATATAATAATCGAAACTCTTGAAATAATAGGAATTTTGGGGAATAAGTTACTCATTCTCAAAATATAAATCAAACCCTCAGATAGGTAAACCAGTCTTAATTCAAATTGATTTGAGTTTCAGAACTTCAGGCTGCTCCTAAACTTTCCCATTTTGTGTTCTACTTTTACAATTCAAAATAGTTTACATTACTTTTTGTGTTGACTTTTCTTTCATTTTATTTCATTTAACAATTTAAAAAACACAATTTTTAAAAATGGAAAAATTAGTAGAAGCTTAGGAATCTCATGGCTATTGAAGTGAAAAATTCCCACCAAGTGGGGACAGGGGTCTCAACTTGCTTTGAATACCAAAATGTGAAAAGACAAACGGCCACCGCGATGAAGAGGGCCACTATGACGGCCATAATGATCCCAGTTATCTCACGGCGGGATTGGGGCCACTTCCCTTCTTTTTTGCGAATATTCTTTAGAATAGTCTTCATATTGTGGGCCAGGTTTTCTAAAATCTTGGAGACTTGTTCTTGTTCTTTGGCTAACTCTTTGATTTGGCCCATCTGGTGTTCAGTGATCAATAGTCTACGTTCCTCAAGTTCCACAGGCTCCGCTCGGTGGCTGATGTCAGCAGATTTTGGTTCCTTAGCTAGTTCTTGCAGCTGCGACACTTGGTGCTGGGATGTATTTGGACCTGTGGGGTTACTACCAGAGGGGTTCTGTTTCATGGTCTCCTCCTCGGCCAGAGATGTGATAAATTGTCCACGTTTCTCAATATCCACAGGCTCCTCAGAGGTTTTCGGTTCCTTGGCTAGTTCTTGCAGCTGCGACACTTGGTGCTGGGATACATATTGATCATTTGGGTTGCTGCTGGTGGAGGGGTTCTGTTCCATGTCCTCCGCTTTGGCCAGAGTTCTGCTAGGAAGAAGTGAGAACAGACTTACAATTTAGTCTTAAAATATAATCTGTCGCGTCTGCTGTGACATTCAAGCTTACTTGGATGGAGGGTTATCTCCCGCAGCCTCGTGATCCTTACATTCCACAGAGTCCTCATCCTTACATCCCGCAGCCTCGTGATCCTTACATTCCACAGGCTTGTCCTTTGCCTGGGGTTTTGGATGAAGAAACTCCGCCAACCCGGGGAGGAGCTCATCAGCATCCATTAAGACGACTTTCTGCCCACTCAGCACTGGCACCTTCCTGCGCAACGGAATCTTAGTCTTTAACATTTCGATATGTGTCACTTGTACTCTGCTGAAAAGTGCGAGAAAAATAATATTTCAGACTCACTGCTGAAAAATTAGGGGAAAATAATATTTCCGACTTACTTGAGAGGAATTTGTGGTGTTTTCACTATGAGATTCTGAGTTGTTGTGAGGGAAGGCTTGGTCTGTTCAAATAAGGAGATGAATTGGAAGGCAAAGCCAACTGTGATTCGTTTTCTATGAATAAATGGATATTTTTACTATTGTCTTAACAAGTAGGCCTTGCCTTCAAGTTCAGCTCCATACTTCCATAGATCCAGCCTTTCCTCACAACAAAACTTCCTTTCGTTGAGTAAACATCTAAAAATTCGAAGTAAAAGTAAGTCGAAAGTATTATTTTTCCCAAATTTTCCCGAAGTGATTCGCAAATATTATTTTTCTAGCACTTTTTAGCGGATAACACATATTTCTTCTCAAGCTCGCCGGTCAAGTGCCGCTTGACGAATGTAGTCTTTCCAGTGCCGCCATCGCCATCGCCAACCAGCACTTGAACGTGGGTATATCTTGTCCTCCGTGGGCCATCCTTCCTAGCATCAACAACAACAACAACAGCGGTAAGATTTCGCTGGACGATAAACTCTATTTGCACAATCACACTTTTGCCGAAGGTTAGTTTCTTTTCTGCAGAGAATTTAAAAAGAAACCAATTTTTTTTTAATTTTTAAAATATGGTTTCTGTTCTTATAAGGAATAGAGTAAAACCTTCGGCTTGTCGGCTTGTCGAGAAGAGCATCTGGCATTACAGGCTTGAAACTGCTCGACTAGCTGTCACATAGTGGGTTTATAAACAAATTCGAATACATGAATCCATGTTGACAGATGAGATGCATAATTTTCTTGGTCCTTGCAGCTTGGTTCTTGTTTCATCTGTGACTGCACGGTCGGCAAGTTGGTAATTATTGAGTGGGGGAGAGAGATCCTCAGGTGAGTCCAACTCTACTTAACTTCGGTTCAATAATAATTAAAAATTAATGCAGGCTTAATAACAGTCTCGAGTTGACGGGACCCTAGTCCAAGTCGTCGGGCATTGGCAGAGCGAGTGCTTCCACAGGCAGTGAACAAACGAATATGAATTCAACCCTCCAAACAAAGTACTCTAATCACGCTGCCTCGATCCATGTATAGACCCAGGACTTAGTTCTCTAGAACATCTTGGATCGGCTCAAACCCAGATTCAATTGCTCCACAAGCGTCCACGTCTCTACGCTCCACCACAGACCACTTGTCGGTCTTCATGTTCTCGTTCCGAGTCTCAAAAAAGCCGAAAACTGAATTGAGTGTCTAGTCTCGTGAATGGGCAGCAAGACTGAACATCGGATAAGTCCAAAGAACTTTATAAAGGGGACTGCCGAGTGGGGCGGGCAGAGCAAAATTTGGACATAGGGACGCACTGGGTAAATCGGAGCTTCGGAATGTTCCACTTCTCGACTATCTCAAATACGTGACCCATGATCAACGAGGTGTCTACGAACTCGGCGCATGGGTCATCATTGGATTTGACCACTCCGAATCGGCGTCCCTCCGGCATAGTCCTGGCAAAGGGTGATGGAAGCCATGGAAGGAGAAAGAATGGATTGATTAGTACAAAATTTAGTGTTGCCTATATTTCTATATCGCGTAGAAAGATATTTTTTAAATAAATGTGTATCGTTGGAGGTGTAATGATTTTGAAGTATTATTTTCTCGCACTTTTCAATAGAATTCAGCACGGAGTACTTGCAGTTCGAGTGGTCACTTCTGATGATGCCTAGGGAAATATTTTTTAAATAAATGTGTATCGTTGGAAGTGTAATGATTTTGAAGTATTATTTTCTGGACCTGTTAGGACGATGTGCTTAATTGCTGAGACTCGAGGGGTTAGCCGAACTCCGCCATCCACAAATCAAATTTTAGATACATTTTTATACGAAAATACTGAAAAGCACTGAAAATTACTGAAAAATAAATACGATGTGTGAGCTGTAGCAATGTTCAAGCCGAGAATAATGATATCTTTTGGGTTGTCTCTTTGTATCTGAGTTTTCAACATAAGTGTTTGAATCGCTTCACTTACCGATTGGTAAGTGGTAAATAAGTCTGTGAATTCCGACACTTGGGATCAAAACGTGAATTTATTTACTAATTCATATGACTTAATACATATTTGTTACCCTACAAATACAGAGTAACATATAATACAGATTCTTTCACAACGAACTTTAAGTATAATAAAATCTTAGCTAAGCCTGGCCTAGCCTAGAGGTCAAGTACTTAAAAAGCATTTCCCAAGAATTATATATACTTTTTAAAGTAATTTGCTACTTCAAATCCTGTTTTTAAATTATATATTATTCCATGAAACTTAATTAAAGAAAAGTTATCACAAAGTAATATTAAATAGCTTGAATTATCAAGGCAATTACAGTTGGAGTTCCCATCTGCCATGTCTTGAAACTGCTGAAGAGCTGAAGGTTCTTTTATAAGAATAAAATATTCGAGCAGATGCCTACTACAGAAGGCATGAGGTACAGTCAAGTTAAGTATAGTTTGATCCCTGTACAATTACCAGTGTAAAGTTGCAGAAAATAAATGAAATATTCTGAAATTGTTCGGTTTTATTTCTTTTTCTCGGCATTTACTTTCAAAAAGGACATTCCC